>JAWPHD010016443.1:0-49765 GCA_037043455.1 Cyrtodaria siliqua
AATTGCTTGTATGAATGTAAACTATGTCTCACGGGCCTCTGGCCTATTGATTGATGAATAAAGTCTTCTTCCATAAAACAACTTTATACATAATTTTTTACTTTTTAATGGCTGGCACAACCTATACAAGGATATCAAGGCCATATAATTGCAAGTTCTATACCAAAAAAAGTTTGACATTGAAGAGTTCTAATTCCTGCTAGGTGCACTATATATTGCATTGTTTAAAAACACATCTTCATTTTTTAGTATTTTAGCATTTATGTGATTTTTATGATAATTATGTGATGTACTGACATGACATAAACATATTTCGTCGTTTTCCTTCTTTTAACATTGTTATTTTTTTCAAAATATATTCATCTTATACTGAAAGTAACATGTAAAACAATGTACGATTATTTGAATTCTAATGTTTTTTTTTTGTTAAATGCAGTCTCAATGGGATTACAAAAATGGGTACATACTTTTTAACCATTTAATCTGGTTGGATTCATCCGGGCGACAACTGTTTGAATACAGGCGAAACAAGCGAAACTTCAACATTTATGAATTTCGTGTAACAAAGTATACTTTGATTAAAATGTCTACTGCACGACAGAGTGGGCCTTTCTGTAATTAGTTGTAGCCCCTTTTAGTACAAATCACCTGGCCGCGTCATACAAAGACTGAAATGCTAATACTTGTAACTGTTGCTTGACAAGCAGCTAATGGGTAGTACTAAGTCTGGTTAGCATTGTGTCAGAAAAAAGTGGCTAGATGACTACGGCGTGGTATTCCAATGTGGCAGCACTATATCTGCTTCAAATAGACTGTAGATATGTACATAGCACTACACACAATCACTCACACAAAAGTCCACACAAATGCCGAGTCCGCGAGGGATTCTTCTCGGGGCTCAAATTGTAGAGGGACTATTATCCTTAAAATTACACACACATACACAGTTCAATGCTTGATAAGCACTTCAAGTTTCCGATAGAGATAATTTGAGTCAAGGGGAAAAAATAAATTGAATTTATGAATGAACGCGAACGAACGAACGAACGAACGAACGAATGACTGCATGAATGAGCCACTTTAGAACCGTCATTCCTTTGATTATAATTACATGTGTGTTATCTGGACAAAAAACACGGACAAAACTCCGAGATTGTTTTATTGTTTTAGACCCAGGATCCTAATCATAATGATTGAGTACTCGGTGAGTGACGCACGCAAAATACCCAGTTTAATTCAACGCGTTATTATTGAATGTGGTTAATGAACAATCAAGTTTCATCTTCGATCAATGATTATGATTATATAATATCTTCCATCTGCCATTTAAGGACATACTTAATGGTTACAATACCCTATTGCAAAAAGCGGTCTGAAGTACGTAAGCCTTATTTTGATTGGATGATAGACAAGGTGGGAAATTTAATTAGGTTAACTTGAATTTGTTATTTATTTCTGATTATTATTTAACATAGCTTTCATTTCGATGATTTAGCCCTATGATATAGCAGAATAAAAAGGAAAGAGGGTGATTTTCATAAATTTATTAGGGGATTCCCTCAAATTGTAATTCCCTCAAATTGTAGGGTCATGACCGTCGGACAGTTAGAAGTGGCACTAAAAATAGGTCAACCTAACACGAAGGCTGCATCAAGCAACAGTAAGCCTGGGTTTTTTGTTTACATGTCAGATGGGAAAACATTAAACAGTAAGTCTATGGAAAATGCAATAGGAGTGGTGTAGCTGCCTATAGGCACTGTAGGCACGTGCCTACACATTGTCCCAATAAAAATGCCAAAATGCAATAAAAACTGAGTGGGGTAGTGGGTGGAGGTATGGTCAGCTCATACCAATTTTTTCTAATGGTCTTTTCAGAAAATAAAAGTCGAACTGTTTTCGCTCGCGGTCTTTCAAAACCAAACACACCATGACTGTGCAAAATGTCGAAAGATTTTCAGAAAGCAAGTATTCATATTAATTTAAAATATTTTGTTCTGTTCCAATGTTTTTGTTGCGAAATGTTTTTGTTGCGAAATCGCAGATTAGGAAAGCTTGAAATTGCCGGTTAAAAACATATTGTTCGCTGCTTAAAATACCATCAGAATGCAGGATGTGTCTTACTTCTAAAAAAAAAAAATCCGGGGGAGAATGCCCCATACCCACCTTGACCTTGTGCCTACACACTGATTTAGGCACAGCTACGCCCCTGCATAGTGGTCTAGCTATGACCTAATCTCGCGTCCACGCACTATATATGGAATACAGTCCGTGCTTACATGAACAATGTAATACAGGCATATCATATAATATTAAATACTTAATTAACAGTTCGCTGTTAAACGGACGGACGGCAATCTTGAAGTATTTGAAATGGGTGTCTCGATTTATATATCCAGTATCATTTTTACTTTTACCCTGGTTACATTTAAGGAAATAAAATTTTAAGTATTCACTATTTCGTTTTATTATACTATAAGTTTTAATATATTATTGGTGTAATAATATCAAAAAATGATAATATGCAAAAACAAATGGTTTAATACAATTCTTATAATTAACATCAATGTTTGAACAAATGCAATTTATTTAGAAAAACTAACGGGACGCCGCTAGTTTAAAAAAAATCAAGATTGCCATGTGTCCCTTTAAGGACTATTGGTCAGCCATCTTTGATCCAAAAAATCCAAAATCGATGAGATATGGTCAAGTGAATTTTTCATCGATGTACGCATTTTAAGCACGACCAATGTCAACTATATAGTAGGGACATGACAGTAATTCAACACTATTAATGTGAACAGTATATTAGAAAGAATACTTATATGGCAGAAATTGTGCGCTTTATATTCGGAAAGTTTGGTACAGTTTTACTCGAAGTTGTTTTGTTTTTTATGTGAAATAAACTGGTCCATAAAATGTATCCAGGGAGTGCAGACGAGACATCATTTCTGAATAAAATAAGCCATGTTATCGCATCATCCAAAATTCGAAGTACACCATTGTTAAAAATTAAGATTTTCTTTATACGCCATGTGCCTTCAACACACACATATGATACACATGAAAAGCATGCACGTGAATTGTAAATTGAAACATGCGGTATGGCGAAACATTCGGATAAACAGGTCAATTGATCGTATTCATGTTATTATTTAGTTTGTGCTGTTTTTATTCGAATATAATAATAAATTACTCTTGTTTTGCCATGTTTCTATTCACAACAGTCACTCAGACAGTTGTGTTTAATACATCCAAAAATATAGCTGACATTTATCATAGTTTGACAATTAAAACCCGTCAGTGCCACCATACTACAGCATTGAGATTATTTTGAAAGTACATGATTGAAAGAATAGCTTCTTTTTTTTTACACACACACTGATTGACTTTGAAATTTGGATGATGTGATAACATGTCGTATTTAATTTAGAAATGATGTCTCGTGTGCCTTTTTAGATAAATGGACAATTCTATGGACAAATTTATTTAACATAAAAATCAAAACATCTTCGAGTAAAATTGTACTAAACTTTTCGAAAATAAAGGGCACTATTTCTGCCAAATAAATATTGTTTTTGACATTATGTTCACATCAATAGTGTTGAATTACTGTCATCTATTATATCATTGACATTGTTCATGCCTATAATATGTATTTGGATGAACATTTCAATTAACCATACCCCATCCATTTTGGATTTTCTTTTCAAAGATGGCTGACCATTAGACCTGTACAACTAACTACGATAACGACTATGACTTCAGACTAAATTCTAAGCACGAGAAAATGTTGGGGGTTGATCTCAAAGTTGTATAACAACCTGGGTTTTAGTAGGCTCACATAATAAAAAATCAAATTAAAAAATATAATTTATATATATATACGTCATATGCATCGACCTTTCAAACTATTTTTTCTTAATACAGTCTTCAAAACAACCACCCAGACTCGGCTGGAGTTTTGAAGGGGCTTGCCTGAATAATTGATCACTAAAAACGTTTTGAGAGGAGGGTACACATAATATGCAGATCCAAGAGTTTGGTTTGAGTTTGTTTTGGTTTGAGTATTTTTGTGTGGGAGGGGCGGAGGCGTGGGCAGCGGAGGATCCTTCGATATAAAATGTTTTTCTATATGACGTTTAGTGAATTCTGTTGTATTTTTCCAGAATAATTTTATGTTAAATCCAATGATGACAGAAATGGGGCGCGCCCCAGGTAATTCGGTATGCATAGGTTATACTTGTGGGATTTTAGAAGTTGGGGGTGCTGGGTCCGCCTTATCCCTGAATCCGCCTTAGTACATGATAAATGCACTTTTATCCCCTATGTCTTGTTCTGAAATTAACGCCGTAGCCGGGATAGTGAAGACGCTGCGTCTAAAACTGTCTCGCCTCTCACTCCTGCGGGTTCGAATCCCACTGGGAGCTCGAATTGTCAAGTGAGAAAGTGTCAATTCTTAATGTGTGTTTTTGTGGTGTGGAAAAATATTGATATTTCCTGTTTTAGAAGATCTAAATATAAAGAATGAAAATAAAACTACCCATTATTTACAAGAATATTCATTGCGGGACAGAAATTTGTGCTATCCTAGGTTACGCACCAGGATACATTTAAAGAGCCAAACGGCAATTTTGCTATTTTTTTTAAGTCACGGCATTTTGTTAGTTTGCTTTGTTTTACACATTTGAATAGTGCAAATAAATTGCTTTACATATGCCTTACCTTTGATAATTTGCACCAATACATGTACTTAACCCTATGGTAGTACTGCAAACTCAAATTGTACGACCTTTTATTTCAAGATCTATATTTTCATACATACAAAACCCTGTGGGGTTTCGAAAAACTGAAAGATCGCGCAACGAGTGCGCTTATCTACGGTGTCCAGTTGGGGCCAGATACAATGTCGTATTGTCGTGGGCGACAATGCGACGCCCGACAACGCGACATCGCGACAACGCGACATCGCGACATCGCGATACGACAGTGCGACATTGCGATACGACAACTCGACATTGCGATACGACATCACGACATTGCGATACGACATCGCGACAATTATGTCATTATGTCGTATCGCAATGTCGTGATATCGTATCGCGATGTCGTGATGTCGTATCGCGATGTCGCGATGTCGCATTGTCGGGCGTCGCATTGTCGTGCACGACAACGCGACATTATGTCGTATTGTCGTAATGTCGCCCACGACAACGCGACATTCTTTCAATTGTCGTAATGTCGCCAACGACATCGCGACATCGCGACATTACGACAATTGAAAGAATGTCGCGTTGTAGTGGGCGATATTACGACAATACGACATAATGTCGCGTTGTCGTGAGCGACATTGCGACGCCCGACAATGCGACATCGCGATACGACATCGCGACAATACGATACGACATCACGACATCATTATCGCGATGTCGTATCGCAATGTCGCGATGTCGTATCGCAATGTCGAGTTGTCGTATCGCGATGTCGCACTGTCGTATCGCGATGTCGCGATGTCGCGTTGTCGGGCGTCGCATAGTCGCCCACGACAATACGACATTGTATCTGGCCCCAACCGGACACCGTACTTATCGCCCTGAATGCCCACTAGAACAATCAAATTTATCAGTTAACCCTAACATCGAAATGGATGAGGCCGCCACTATTGAAGGTTAGTTTTTTCTTTTACAATGTATGTAATACATGAGTGGTCATTGTTTTCGGCGTAGTAAATGGCGTAATCCGTGAATCGCGTTAGTGCTTTATGGTAAATATCGGCGTTTAAAACCGCATAACGCTGAAAAAACACGCGTCGTGGATTTTACCATTTAATACCGGCAGAACCGAATAAACAGCGGGGGGAAAAGCGAATTGTTGTATTTACATTATTTTCCCGTCGCTATAATAGTATCAGCAGCAATTCTAATGATAACAAAAAGGAAGAGAGAAATCACTACTGTCAGTGCCTTTTCACACCGGATGCAAGCGCAGTATCTGCATGCAGTGCGTTCAGTCCGTTCACCCCCTTGAAGCAGAATAGTCACTTTCTATGTGCAGCCGCGCGTAAATAGTCCCACCTACTTGAAAAAATGAAGTATATTCGAGATTAAGCGCTATATTGTTTCAAAGGAAAGTATCAAGAAAATGCAATACATATTAAGTTAATTAAACCAGTTTGCAAAGATGGTATGAAGCGAATATCAACTTTATTATGTGAGGCCTAGAAAAGGAAGCATGGCGAATAATTGGTCGTTTGTAAAAATGATATATTGCTCTGCAAACCATCTCAACATTATCATGTATGCCAACTAGTTTAATAACTTCTAAAATGATGATGGTTGGTTGTTTGGTTGAACTGTGGTGTACGTTATTTTCAGCACATTTAGGCCATATATGAAGGTCGATTTTTTGTTGTAGTGGCAGACCACCCACTTTTCCCTACAAGTTCATGTAGTGTCAATAATAAATTTCATTGGCCTATATATAGTGATGCGCAAACGCTTGGTCGAGCATTGTGGTGTAGTGGTTATAGCGTCTGCCTTGCATTCGGGAGGTCGTGGGTTCGAGTCCCCTGACCGCGTCATACCAAAGACTTTAAAAATGGAGTTGTCACTTGTAACCCTTGCCGGACGAGATAAAAGTCCAGACATTGTGCCTATAATCGTGGGGTAGGACGCCTGTCGTAGGTGGAGGGACTATAATACACCCACATACACACACACACACTTGGTCGAGCATTCAAGGCGTATTGCCTGTTGTGAAAACCTCTCTTTTAGTCGGTATTCCTTATCGTAATCATTACCGTATTTAGTTGTACAGGTCTATTATTAGTCGGTTAAACCGGTGAGTAACTCCGGTTTTAACAACTGCTCTATTTTTAGAAACCGATTCTTTATATAACCACAATACATCTTTATAAAATTATACTTGACAATATGTGCTTGGGCTATGAATGCGGATTAACATACATTTTAAATGCTATATAGTATAAACAGTTTATTGTGTTCGTATTGGTAAATTATAAATCAAGCATTGATAGTTTACATTTGTAAAGAGAGAGAGAGAGAGAGAGAGAGATTGAGAAGAAATAATTAAAAAAGTGATCTATGATGGGAGAAGCTGACGTGAATGTGGAGTTACTGAGAATGAATAGTGAAAATGCTGAAAACGATAAATTAGAGCGTGGAAATAATGGAATAACAACAGATAGGTGCACACAATGCAATGCACAAGTGTATAACAAATATGACACAAATAAAACAGAAAGTGTTAGTGACAAAAATAGAACTTCAATTTCGTGTAAATCAAAAAGCTGTGCTAAAAGTGAAGAACTTGTTTATAAAAATTCTCAGGGTGTAAGACCGCAACACCCTCATAGCAAAGATAAGATGCGACATAAACAGTCTGCGAGCGCAGATATTGAAACTGTATTTCAAAACGGTGTCTTTGAAACTAAAGTGGTTTTTCCGGATGAATCATACAACAAAAATACAAAAGGGGCAAGCAGATCCCGGTGTTGTTCGGGCGTAATAGCCGTCACATGCGCTGTGATAACGAGTATTGTCTGTTTCACCATCTTCTCTTCAAAACCCATCAAACAACTCGTAAGTATAATTGTTGTTTTAAAGTGGTTTATTATAGAATTTGGTATGACATGTATGTCTATTGCCAAATATACCGTTACCACAATCGAGTGGTGAAGACAGGAGGTCAACATATATTAGAGGTTCAGGTTGTACATATTTTCACCTTCACCACACCCCGCCAAATAACGGCAAAATTACACGTCAAAACCGTTTATCAAAACTCTATCCAGGTGTATGTTCAGGTCATATAATAATGTATATTGGTTTATTAACGGATTATTAAAATATCCGTGATTGGGTATGTTTAAAATGAATTTTGAGTTGGCATGCTCTTAATTCGACTTTCCAGTTTTGAGGTTTGGCATGGCTGGTTAAATTCGTTTATAAAGTTTGGGTTCTCAAATTATGTAATATATAATATATATACCTCGTCGTCAGTAGGTTCAGAAACGGTGTACATATATAATACAATTTGAGCTGTTGCTGGCGGGATAGCTACTTTAATTGATACATATACCATTATCACGGTCGGGTGGGTGTTGAAGGATATTAGATTATAGGTAAAATGTATGACACTCAAGTAGTTATTATACTTGATTTACAGAATAAATAAACGTGTATAAAACAGCTATTCATAGATGGAAAGCTAATACATGAAGTTTACTTTCGGTTTCGTTTCAGGTCACTAATCAGGATGCAGACATTCCCCAAATGGATTCCTCTTATGCAAGTATGTTGTTGTTTTTGTTTTTTGTTTTTTTCTTCTTTTTTTTAACATATTCTGTATATCATTCCAGAATTTGGTGAAAAAGTGATAGCCGAAGACTTATATCTCGTAATGCTTTAAAACTATTCTTTCATCAATAATCCCAAACTCCTACTGGGGTCTAGGGATACAATAATGATATATACATTTCTACTACTAACAAAAGAAATCCGCGAGTCTGTGATATTTCCTTTGAAGGCATATATATTAGGCTATACGTTAGTACTGTTTAGCTTATTTTTAAACATATAGTCATAAATAAATTATGTCTGTCTTTTTCAGGTCATTTTCACGGGAGCTTACAAGAAAACGCATACGCACAGTTCTACTTGAACCAAAAAGCACTAAACGGTAAATACTTTGAACACTAATACAGGGTTACGCAAAAACGATGTATTCCCAAATACGCCTGTAGGGAAATGACATAATAGGAATCCGGGAACCCTACTATTACTATCGAATAGATTTCTACGGTTATTTAACGTGCTCGGAGAATAGACTCGGATACACGGGCTCGAACCGTTTACTTTTCATTCCGATGGACGAGTCTAAGATAAAAGTTCTTGCCCAAGAACTCACTGACGAAACTCATGTCATCGGTGATGCGTGGGGTGAAAATATATAGGGACCCGATGAGGCTTGAATCCGAAACCTCCTGTCCACCGCGCTGTTCACTGGGACACGCTAGCTCCTAACAAGTAAACGAAACGCAACTGTCTAAATAGGTCAATAACATTATCGAATGTAAGTTACAGAGTATCTAAACAGCTTTTAGGGGTCGCCATTTTCAGACCTATGCCTTCATTGTTCTATATTACCATATATGGCATAGTGACAAATATCATTTAAAGCAAATAAAATCTATGCACAATATTACAAAACCCTGATCATATAATGCATTTTTACACGTTATAGTATATTTATTTTTTTATACAGTTGCGGTGATAAATCAGTAAGTTTTGATAAATATTCCATATATGGTAATTTAGAATTATGATGTAATACTTCTCAAAATAGCAGCTTCCATATCCGTTTTAGAACAACCTCTTTCAGAAAAACCTTCAAATGGTCATATTTTGTTTATCTTCCTAGTTTGATTTATTTTCTTTTTCAAAACTCCCAATAATAAAGATGCCTGCATTCCCTTATTTGATTAGTTTCTCTATAATGAATGTTTTCATAATCAAGGTTTTATTACTCAACTTGTGAAGTCGGAAACTTCGATGATAAATGATATGATATCAGTTCATTGAAGTCATTGAACAGTTTGCTCTTACTGATCAATATGATCTACTAGTATAACAGTTAAACACTCAAGTAGATATGCCATTTCATTTCCAGTTTTATAAAAGAAATATGAAAGGGCAGAGTGCAATTATGACACTGAACATGTGTAATATAAACCCCCAAATCTTGAGGAAATAATAAAAAATAATAATAGGATTTTGGCTATAGTTTTTATACTTAAAAAGAAAAAAAGTAGTATTAGCAGTTGGATTTTTCAAAACCTAATTTTAAAAACTGAAACAAGCATGCGGCCTGTTTTGCTTTATTATGAAATACATATACTGCATACATATACTGCAGTATTTGTGTTTGAGTAATTTATGGTAAGCTCATGCATCATTACACATGGTCGGATCTATAGGCATTGAGATAATGGGTGAAGCAGCGACCGTATATATTTTCTCCAACTTTAGGTGAGTTGGGATATACCATGTATCGATACACCATATATCGATATATTATATAGTGATTCATTAAACAACGATATACCATATAGAGATATATCATATAACGATACAGCTATACACCTATCGCGATGCGCCATACCATGATATACCATATAGAGATCCGCCATATATCGATCAATCATAATATAGCGATATACCGTATATCATACAGCGATATGACATGTATCGATACACTATATAATAGCGAATCGCCATACAACGATATACCATATAGCGATATACCATAATATAGCAATATACCAAATATCGATTCACCATACAGCGATGCGATAATTGTTTAACGATAAAAAACAATTGTTTTTTCAGATGAAAAAATAATTAGCTGGATACCCGAACAGCAGGTGGAAACTATCCACGTCGACGACAACGGCTGCATCGCCGTATCCACACCCGGGCTTTATATAGTCATCTCCAAGGTCACATTTGAGATTAAGAACGACACGGAAATACAGCCTTTTCACAGCATCATTCTTAAAAATCAAAACAACGACCGAGAATTGTTGGAGAAGAACGTGTTCTCGCTTCTTAAACGAGAATACCGCCAGTACCGAACGCTGTTGCCAAGCACCATCACTCTTAGCAGGATGCTTAAAGCAGACGACAGTCTTTGTGTAGCCGTGAACGATCCTGCTGTCAAATGGATACATGTCTCACCAACCGACAACACTTTCAACATCTTCAAACTCTAAACAATGGTTTGATTTTGTTCATTGAGTATTAAAGGGACACACGGCAATCTTTATATGTCCGTGTTTTGAACTTGCGGCGATCCGTTATATTTTTCTATATAACTTGCATATTTAAAAACAGTTTTAATAACTATTGGAATAGTAAATGCATATTGTATTGGCATATTACTTATTGTTGGTTATATTGCAGAGGCCATACCAGGGGTTCCATGTTCCCTTGTTCCCTGAAAATATGACCCAATGTGCCTTTGTTCCCCAAACATATTTTGCTTTGTTCCCCAAAAATATTGTTCTTATGTTCCCTTGTTCCACAATAATATTACCAATAACGAGCACTGTTCCATTGTTCCCCAAAAATGAATGGCCATGTTCCCTTGTTCCCCAAAACCCCTGGAAGACCCTCATTGCACCAATAGTCCAATATTATATTTAAACCAAAGTCGAAAACTAAATTTAATTGGATTTAACGATTTATTTATTATTTTATACTAAAATCTGAATTCACCAAATGCCAAATAAGGGGAAAAGATGGCGATCATGCTCACGGACATGAACAGTCTTTTTTGGTTTATTACACTTAAATTGACGCACAGCAATCTTGAAGTTTTTCTCCGGTATTACAATTAGCACTCCAATTTAATAAACCTGTTTCATTTTGACTTTAAACCTGCTTGCGTATATCACAGACATATTAATTTGGTATTAGGTCCGTGCTTATATTTAATACAATTTTGAGTTTTCAGTTTTCTTCGTTATTCTTTCAAATATTTAAATATATTATTGCTAGGTTTATAATACAGATATTAATATGTAAAAACACATTGTTTTGAACCATTTTAATAATTAATATTAATGATTGCAAACATGGAAGTTATGTAGTAAAAACTAACCTGACGCCGCGAGTTTTAAAAACGTCAAGATTGCCGTGTGTCCCTTTAACGGCTGTAAATGAAATTTGATAGAGAAGGGGAACTAACTATGTATTAAAAAATGTTGATCCATCGGTCGCACTTTGTTGATTTAGAAAATATATTTTGCGTAATACGCTGATAGGGCATGCATTTACACATATTATTATTTTTGTTAACCACTGTACAAATATTGTGATATTGTTAACCATTTTTGATAAATAGCACTTGGTTGATTTAGAAAACTTTTATTTGTTATTTTTGTTAACCACTATACAAATATTGTGATATTGTTAACCATGTTTTTTGTGGATATAAGTAGTTTTATATTCTTGCCGGTGATAGACCTAATAACGTATTGTGTCTCATAAATAACAGTATGTCTTATCAGGTATATGGTTGTATTGTCTAACAAAACCCCTTTAAATAATATGTGTGAAATGTCAGTCATGGATTTCTTTACAAAATGATTATAGTTTAATAGTTTATTTGCGTCTCATTGTTTACAATCAAATATGCATATATGTATACATTATTTCATACTTAAAACATGACTTGTAAACACCATTCTAAAAGAATTATAGGAGACGATTTTATTGATTGAATACAAGCACGAAGTATTATCAATACTGTTATAGGGGATTCGTCGGGTTTTGTGGCTTTATTTGTTTATTAAACAAATGACCAATTTAAAACCTGAAATGGTTCAAAGATTAACAGTTTCCTAAAATACATCGCGATAATTATAGATTGAAACATGTCTTAGGAATCCCCAAGTTATAAATAGATGTAAGGCGGGTCACGCTGAGTTTTCTATGACGTTCGCGTTGCAATAGCTTGCTGGGTTTTTTTACCGCCAGTTTAAAACAGCTAACTCTGGCTCGTAACCATAGTTAGGCAATACCTTCTTCAGATCTTTTATTTATTTGTTCAGTGTTTTTTTGTTTTTTTTGGTGGTTTATGGTTCATTTAGTTTATTTTTATCAATTTAATACAGAAATACTGTATTTGAAAACAAAAATTAAAAATCAAAACAATCCTGATGCATGTGAGAATGTTCTAAGCTCATTCTGCATGGTTTTATCTAGATGTAAATGGAGGGTGGGCCTGGAATGTTCATTTTTTGTTAGCGCCATATAACCTTTATGTGCTGGTGTGCTGTAACCCTCAATTGAGCTCAACTGTATGTTTATGTATTGTATGGACACTGCCCTTGAATATCCGCATCAGTCTCTCTCATCACCTGTCCTCACCTTCCCCTTTCTCCTCATACTCATCCTCCTTCCAAATAGTACCTGCTTCTTGTCCAGTATTACACGCATGTTAACTGTTGATGTTTTACACTAAGATTCAGGAAGGAGCTCCGAACCTCGGGTATTTTAATGATACGGGTATTTCATGTATACTTCTTTTTACGTATTCAGTACCATTTTTAATATCTATTGAGTTATAGGGCATAATATATACGTGTATAATTGTAAGGTAGTATATTCATTAATATATTTTGCGTAATACACTGATAGGGCATGCATTTACACAAATAGTATATTAGCTCGTACAGCTTTAAATGTATTTTTATTTACAGAAACACAATAACTGAATGTGTATTTTATACAATAACGTGTACAACTCAATGAACATTCGAAGTGAACAACAAAAACAAAATAAGAGATTTTATATGTAAGTGTTGATGCATTTGTGTATGCAGTTAACAATTCAGTCATCTATCATACTAAAATCAAGTACATATAACGAGTGCATGAGTTTTAACGTATTAATGGAACAACACATATTAACTTAGGCTATCACAACAAATCTTTTTTATTGCCGTTTTACCGCCGTTAGTGTGTTCATTTTAATGTTTTCTCCATTATTGTGTTCATTTTTATTTGTTGATGCTTCTATTTACATACTGTCAACCATTGTATGCTACTAATACTCATAAGTATTCAACGATGTATTTATATTTAAAAATGCAGGTGCAGTCAAACCTGTTTTTGCGGTCACATACAGACGTATACTTAATAGTTTTGTTATTACCAAGTTTTTTTTTTTATTTAATGAAATGAGTTTAGCGGTCACGTGTTTACAAGGCCAGTTTTGAACGGTCCTACTAAATACCGCTAAGGACCACAATGTACAACTACGGACCACTAATGACCACTAAGAATGAATAAGTATATTTAATTGATAAATTGCATGTCAGGATAATTAAACGCATGCAAAATCTCGCGCACAGACTGGCAAACGACAAGCAGAGAAAGTTAAAAACAATAGTTGACTTAAAAATAATATTGTAAAATGTACATATGTCTGTATCATACTTTTAAGGGGGTTTGAATGTTAATAAACATGAAACAAACCAAAATTGTTGTTGTGTATCATTTACAGCGCCCTTTTACAGACATACTAAGGTTTTATAAAAAGTTCTATTTCTCATTCCTACGGATTCGCGAAAATTCAAAAAGTCATTGTTTTGCAGTTTTACCTTCAAATATACTATATCAGTTTGAAAATCAAGGCCAACATTTAATATAATTGATAATTTAGATTAATAGTGATGCCGCTGATTTACCTTAGTAGTTACTTTAATTCGGCCCCTTTAATTAATCAAAATTACCTTGAGTATATTATAATTATGTTTGTTAATGCCCAATATCTATTAGCGGCCTAATTATAAAGCAACTGATGGGGGAGAATTAAAAAAATAATATTTAATAGAATCAACTCATTAAAGAAATATTGCCGACGATCTGGTCGGCGAAGAGTTGATCAGTCGGAAATTACTCCCAAACTTCATTCATAATTTTTGCGACTTAACAAACATAATTAGTTTATGATGCCGTATATAAACTGGCCATTCAAATATTTTAAGTATTGCTCCATATAGCAGTAAATATAGTTGCGTGTTGATATTCTGGTATACTTTTTGGTGGTATTTTCTTCTGATTGCATTGTAGTCAATGCTTTAGTGTTCCGTGTGGATATTGTGAATTTCTGAAATAACTATTTTTAATTAATTTGCTGTACAGTGATATAATTGTGTAAGCATAGAAACATGTCAGACCGTGTCCGTAAAAAAGCTCGGGTCCAACCTGGGGTAAACTGTGTTCGATTTGTTCAGATAATTGTATGTTAAGCTCTTTACAGTGTAATGGGTACAGGTCTTACTGACGATGATCTAAAGTACATTTCGGGAAATTACCCATACACGTGTAGTAAATGTGTTCTGGAGGCTTTATTTATACTCTTTATATCCTCTAGTTACAGAGATTTATAAATTGTGCAGATAGTGCAGTGAAGAACATATAATACAAGTGACAAAAAAGGCAAAGTACAAATAACATCAATAAACACAAACAAATATTAATTAAGTTCAAAATAAACAAGCAGTGTTGACTAATAAGTAAAGAGAATTTTTTTGTTTTTTTTGTTTTTTTTTGCAGATTTTTATCCATATTTCACTTCTAATATAATGATATAATTAATTAAATGTTCTTAGTACTAGTTTTTATTTATAAAGTGATCATTAACATTATAGTTCATACATGATTAAGAAATTCACTAGCATTATTTCTGTCTTATTGACTTGTCTCAAACAGGTAAACACATGAAGCAATATAACTGTAGGATTCCTGACAGAATTGTTCATGGCACAGTTCATTGTCAAGTTCATTGGAGTACCGGCCGATGAGATATCTAAGGACGTCCTCACATTCACCATTCAATAGTTTATCAAACATGTGCTGTCCATATTTTAAATGGACATGTTCAAAGTAAATGTTCCGTGTCGACTGTGTCAGTGGGCATATTGTAATTATATGTGAATAAAAGTCTGTATAAATACTTTCACAAAACTTGCAAACTCTTGATACAGTTGGCGAAATGTCAGTCCATATTTTGCTAACCACTCTTGAGTTTTTTTAGGGATAAACCATTTGAGGCACACTTCCATAATATGGCTGGTTTTATAACTGTATGAACGGACATAAATCTATCAAATACGTTTTGGCATCTCATACGTTGTAGCCATTGGCTAGATTCATACTTATAAATATTCTTCTTGACGAGTTTTTTCGATTTGTTCAGATAATTGTATGTTAATCTCTTTACAGTGTAATGGGTACAGGTCTTACTGACGATGATCTAAAGTACATTTCGGGAAATTACCCATACACGTGTAGTAAATGTGTTCTGGAGGCTGATGGAGGCGTTTACAACTGCCATAGTGCTGTTTTACGATTTACCGAGGTAAGTTATTATTATAATTAAAGGGATGATAATCGTCTACTACATCATCCGGACACTCGGCCGTTCTACTGTTCATTTCCCCACACAAGACATATTTTAAAACAGATTCATTATTTGAATTAGTGCATGCAATAAAATCAATCAATCTGTCAAATATATGCGTATCAATCATAGACTGTCTGCTACTATCATCTGGAACAACGTAACACAAACAAACAAATAAGTCATGCAAAATGTTTACCATCATTCTTAATATCTTCTAAGGTACCCGAGTTTCGTTTACTAGTTTTTTTAAGCTCTACTGATCAGAGATCAGCAGAGCTTATGCCGTGGTGCGGCGTCCGTCGTCCGTCTGTCCGTCTGTCTGTCTGTCCGTCTGTCCGTAAACTTTTATTTGTAGCGACTTCACAGCTGAAACTACTGGATGGATATTCATAAAACTTTACAGAAATGTTGCCCATAAAGTCTAGTTGATCCTAGCAAAAATTCATGTTGATGTGAAATCCAAGATGGCCGCCAAAGCTAAAAATAGAGTTTTAAAATACAAGTTTGTAGCGACTTCTTCTTGAAAACTATAAGTGATATTGATATGGGACTTTTTCTAAAATGATCAGCATGACATGATGTTGATCCTAGTCAAAAATCGTTTTGATTCAACGTTAAACATGGCTGCCAGCGGCCATCTTTGTTTACATAGAGTTATATAGTAAAAACTTGTAGCGACAACTTCTCTGAAACTACTTGGCGGATTGTCATGAAACTTTACAGGAATGTTGCTCTTGATGTCTAATTGATCCTAGAAAAATTTCAGGTCGGCCGGAAATTCAAGATGGCCGTCACAGCTAAAAATAGATTTTTAAAAAATAAGTTTGTAGCGACTACTTCTTGAAAACTATAAGTGATATTGATATGGGACTTTTTCTAAAATGATCAGCATTACATGATGTTGATCCTAGTCAAAAATCGTTTTGATTCAACGTTAAACATGGCTGCCAGCGGCCATCTTTGTTTACATAGAGTTATATAGTAAAAACTTGTAGCGACTACATCTCTGAAACTACTTGGCGGATTGTCATGAAACTTTACAGGAATGTTGCTCTTGATGTCTAATTGATCCTATCAAAATTTCAGGTCGGCCGGAAATTCAAGATGGCCGTCACAGCTAAAAATAGATTTTTTAAAAAATAAGTTTGTAGCGACTACTTCTTGAAAACTATAAGTGATATGGGACTTTTTCTAAAATGATCAGCATGACATGATGTAGATCCTTGTGGAAAATTATTTTGATTCGGCGTTAAACATGGCTGCCAGTGGCCATCTTTGGTTACATAGAGTTATATAGTAAAAACTTGTAGCGACTACTCCTCTGAAACTACTTGACGGATGTTCATGAAACTTCACAGGAATGTTGCTCTTGATGTCTAGTTGATCCTAGAAAAATTTCAGGTCGGCCGGAAATTCAAGATGGCCGCCACAGCTAAAAATAGATTTAAAATAAATAAGTTTGTAGCGACTACTTCTTCAAAACAATAAGAGATATTGATATGGGACTTTTTCTAAAATGATCAGTATGACATGATGTTGGTCCTTGTCGAAAATCGTTTTGATTTGACCTTAAACATGGCTGCTTTGTTTACATAGAGTTATATAATGAAAACTTGTAGCGACTACTTCTTTGAAACTACCTGACGGATTTTCATGAAACTTCACAGGAATGTTGCTCTTAATGTCTTATTGATCTTAGCAAAATTTCAGGACGGCCGGAAATTCAAGATGGCCGCCACGGTTAAAAATAGATTTTCAAAAAACAAGTCTGTAGCGACTACTTCCTGAAATCAAAATCAATCAGTAGAGCTTCAAGGTCATTGACCTCTTGTTATATTCAGTTCAGCTTAATACAAAATATTCAAAATTGTCAACACTAAGTTCTAAAAATACATTTGTCATAAGTATCTTTATTTCCAATTAACAAAGCAAGGCAACAGCAGTATATTTGGTGATTTTATTCCTGCAGTTTTTTTTAAAATAACGCCAATATAATTTCTAGCTTTCTCAAATAAAGAAGTCCAACTTTTTATCGTTATCCCAAACATATTTAAAAATCAATAAGTCATGGCCATTAGTAGCATGCTCAGTTCTATACATATATATTTTTTTCTCGAAATTGATAACTTCTGTTTTTATATTTAGAGAATCTTACATTCGTGACTGTGTATTATTGATGTTAATAAGCGAGTTGGATAAAATGATAGGATTTTGTTGTAAACCAAATTTAACGTTACTAACATACATTTTTGAAGTAAGATTTCGAATAATCATAAATAGTTAAGGTTTATGAACGTATCGTATGATATACCATGAAAACAATAGGGATTAAATTTTATTCTGTATACAAACACAGTGATTCGACCTCATTTGCATCTGTATTACACTAGTGTATTACGAACAATATATTTACACGCCAAATATTGTTTGCTGTTTCATTTGTAAATAAATTAAAATGAAAAATTATCACCAACTGCTATTGGACTAAGTTTGTATAATTGTGTTCTAAATAGACAATGAAATGAGTTGTTAATTAAGTACTTTTACTTATTTCGTTGATATGATTAGTGACACGTGTTGATTGCAACATACAAATTGCAAGGTTTGCGATATTAGACAGAGCCATTGTTCGGTTTCTATAACAGGACACTTTTCTAAATTAATATATTTATAATACTGATTTTATATATAATTTAAATATATCACACCTGATGTAACATTTATTCATTCTATATATTGAAAGCAATAGTAGCGCATGCAATATTAGACAGAGCCATTGTTCGGTTTCTGTAACTTGACCTCTAATTGAGTAGGGATCCGGTCAAAACGTACCCTAACCAAAACGTACCTAGTCAAAACGTACCCAAACAAAAGTCAAAACGTACCCAAACAAAAGTCAAAACGTACCTTACAGAAGTCTAAACGTACAATATATAAATTAAAGTTACATATTGATGTTTTAATCAATAAATACATTGCTTGCATGTTTTTTTGATTATGATTCGACAATTATGTTACTTATATTGATTTTTTGGGAATTTGGGGATAATTGATCAGGACTTTCACGGTTGTAACTTAATTAAATTAATTAATCAGTTCTTCAATAAGCCATCTACAAGGATCTTATAGAAAAGAAACTCAATAATGACATTTTTATTTTTATTTATAAACTATTAACTTACACGTACACAATTATACAGCTTTATACGAAACATTATTTACATTAAAAAAATACACGAACTAGCACACACTGACAATCAGACATAAAGGAAGCACATGATAGAATCACTACAAAATATTAACATCAACTAGAACTCAATAAATGACATTTTTATTTTTATTTATAAACTATTAACTTACACGTACACAAATATACAGCTTTATTCGAAACATTATATACATTTAAAAAATACACGAACTAGCACACACTGACAATCAGACATGAAGGAAGCACATGATAGAAGCACTAGAGCACATATATATTAAGACGACAAGATACACTGTCCATTTCAACAATACACATAGAAAATTAAGTGAAAGATAGAAAATTAAGTGTATTCCATCTATCTGTAGTTTTTCCGCGGTCTTTACAACAATAATTTACACATGGACCCCATACACGTGACAGCTTGCGTAGTAACTTGTCCACGGACACGTTGCCTTCACTGTACTCGTCCCATTCCTGAAAAATCCTCGACTGTGTTGTCCTCTGTGCTTTCCGTTTAAGCTTCTTCAGTTTCCTCTCAGACACAAGCTTGACTTGTATCTCCACGAAATTGGCCTCCTTATGTAGCAGGTCTACCAGCAGATAGAATGGAGGTAGTCCGGTCGATCTGAAATTCAGCCGCCTGTGCCAACCTGAAAAACAGAAACAATATTTAAGAGTATGTCATTTAACGGGTACATATCTGTACGAACTAACACATTCTATATAAATATTATGTTCAACGTTGTAATAATACACATTGTCACAGGATGACCTTAGTGGTTGGGCTAACTCAGGAATGAATCAATGACGGTGAATGCGTTTACATAAGTTTAATGCAACTTTTAAAATATGTTTAATATATATACAATTATCTAAAAAAACAAGCGAATACACAAATGAACTATGAAAAGACTGTTCTCATGAACGTTTAAGACGTTCTAAGTATTGTTATAAATACTGAATGTCTAAGACACTAAAGTGTTGTTAAAGCTATAACAATGTTGATCTAGCGCGATAACTGTGATGCGCGAGAGCTCATGAAGATGATGATGCGCGAATTCAATGGATGATTGTCATCAAATGCCTTCTGTAAGGGTTGATGACGCGATGCAATGATAGTTAACCTCCACTGAGATTGTGAGTGATATTCCTCCAGTGAGGACTGGTAACGGGCCCACCTTGTGTCCCGGGGGTTGTCGTTAGTAAAACCTGGCCGTGCTGCGCAGGTACGGGGACCGTCTCCACCGCTCGTAAACGTTAATCGTGGAAGCTTAGCTCCACTCCTGGATATCCAAACCTAGATGGCTTACTCCAACCCTGGATGGCTTATATCCTGGATGGCTTACTCCAACCCTGGATGGCTTATATCCTGGATGGCTTAGTCTGTAATTATACATACGTTTTAGATGTCGGTTGACAAACATAACAATCTTG
The DNA here is from genome assembly GCA_037043455.1 of Cyrtodaria siliqua. Classification (NCBI taxonomy): domain Eukaryota; kingdom Metazoa; phylum Mollusca; class Bivalvia; order Adapedonta; family Hiatellidae; genus Cyrtodaria; species Cyrtodaria siliqua. Next base: position 20,636 of record JAWPHD010016443.1, read on the forward strand.
CATAATTATCATTACCCAAACAAATCATTATTCAATCAATATATGTAAGCTGTACTAATGATGAGTAGCAATGTATACATATTCTACAACGCCATGTATACGCTATGTACTTCGCTGTTAATCAATGCCCCTAATACATGTAATATAAACATGATCAAATTACTCATATATTACACTCACTGAGTTATGCATGCACGCATGTCAACTAATGACCACATTATACAACGCTATGCATACGCGTCGAACATTTATTCTTGTCACTCATCTCATTGTTAACTAATGTTAACAATCGTGTATTACAATCGCTGAGTTATACACCAACGTTAACTAATGCACCTATTATCCACTGTTATCAAATTAATATTGTTTTACAATTAATGATCAATTACAATAATTACATCTAATAAAGTAACTTCAAAATCATATGCTAGTCTAAAGTTATGTTTGAGAAACATCAATGCTAACCGGATGTCGTAACCGCCAAACAAGATGGCGCCTCCCACTGAATACAAATGTACGATAAAAGTTTAATAAAACTACTAACCACATGTTGCCTATGAATTTTGCCGTCCAATCTCTGTTCCAACAAAGTACTATCGATCATCCCGGCGAGAGCTAGAAGACAATGGGTTTTATAGCAAACATTACGCCCAAATCATTATTTACCCCTTTCAGTCCGTGACAAACGTGGCTAAATCTGCAGTATTGAATCTACACGAGAGGCCCCTTATACAATTTTGCCGTTTAAGGAAGATATACCTATACGTTTACATGCATTAGCACAAAACTAAACTTATGACACGGCCTCTCTGGCGGCCACTTAAAATGTGCACGCTTTTACGTGTTACATGAATAGATCATGAATATTGTGAAATTGTTTCAACTCGAACAATAGATTTGGGTGTAACCGATAACTTACAAGAGCTATGTACGACAAGTACGCTCTACCCGTGACATTTTGTGACACACATACAGTTACGAAATATGTTTCATTTAATATTGAATATAATATATATGACTTCTCCATAGGTACGTTTTGACTTCTCCATAGGTACGTTTTGACTCATAAATTAAGGGTACGTTTTGGCTAGGGTACGTTTTGACTGTAATCCGTTGAGTACACGCGAAACTATTTAGAGATTAATACATGGGTGATGCGTTATTGTCCGTCATATCGGCCCGAGACCCCGCAGGCTTTAGCATGTAAACAATGGGGTCAAAATTAATTTTAGGCTTTGTGAAGCATACCGGATGGCTATGGCAAAATTGTAAACAGATCCAGGAGCGTCTATTTTCATTCTATCTAACCATATCAGGTACGAAAACATATAGTAAGTAATAAAAAAAAATATCGATTCATATTTGACGCCCAGGCACTCTGAAATGCACAGTAAATTTGGCGTATCGGACCGCATTTATGATATGGCTCAATTTTCGAGAGCTTATTGTTGGGTAATTTTGTGCATATTTCGGGGCAAAAATGCGTATGTACCAGTTATCGTCATTCACCAGATTTCGTCATTATCAATAAAACGCTCGATGTTGTGATTATTTTTCGACCCCACTTTACAAATTACTACACACTATCATCAGACGATTGGAGAGGAAAAAATAGTTCAGAAATATTAACATACACTCTCAAACCAACTCGTTTACCTATATAAATACCGTTACAAACAAAACACAATCGGGGGAATCACACGCTAATGCGCAGGAAAATTTCCTTTTAAAATAGCTGACCTTTTACGTCGAACCATTGAATCAATTTGACAAAAAACTAAAAGTATGTGGTAAACGGAAACAACTAGTTCACGTCAATCAATTTAAATTTGCGGACAGTTATTTTCCTTCAAATTATGAACGCCGAAGTGAAGTAAATTACATCCGATACCTACAGTTGAAAAAACATTTTAAATTGTAGATATATATTTTTTCTAGATATTTTTTTTGTGTATTCATATGCAATGGTATATTTATGTTTCAATTAATAACTACACACGTTTTCATCATCCCTAACATGGATTTTTCGGTATTAAACTAAACATGACGATAACTACTATCTGGGCTGATAAACATATAAAGCCCTGCTGCTATATTCAGCTCAAACGACCGGCCCAATTCAGTCTATATTTAGTAACGGTCACGTGACACTTGTTACAATGTAAATGTCTATTTACACTAAATCAACAGGATGTGCTCGCCTGGTGCATCGAAAGTAGTTCTGTATTAAAGAGTGCTATGCTTTTTTTCTTTAAAAACTTTTTTTAGTGCAGTTGCCGGCTGTAACTGTACATGTATTCTGGACATGTTGTTGATATTTGAAAAATCAGCCAATCTTGTTTTTGACAGTTTTTGATATAAATTTGAGAAAGTAGACAGGGTATGAAATAATAGTGTTGACCTTTGACCCGGTGTTAGTATACAACTGAAGAAATGTTTCTTAGAAGGTATTAAACCCCCTATTTCATGGTTGATGTTTAATAGAAGACATGTTTAATTGCATGATAAAGTAAGTTTCCCAGAATTCTAACGAGGTTTGAGTTTTTAACAGGTTGTCAACATTCTAACTTTACTATGGAAGGGCAATGGAGACTCATTTACGCTATTATAACCTTAACAACGAATATTTACGGCAAATGGGTAAGCTTCTCTACCGACAAAAATATTTATGAGATGACTAGTTTTGATTTAGATATATTAAAAAATCAACATACAAATGACGATATCTGGTATACAGCCAGTATATATGATAATCTCTATTATAACTCAACTATATATGTACCACTATTTTCGCATGTAGCCCCCAATATGCGCATTTTATAAACGTTTGATTCAAATAAAGCGAAAGACAATCACATAAATATGAATTGACAAGGAAATAAAAGAAGGGTATGTACTTTAACTTATTCTTGTGAAGTGTGGGGTTTCCACAGTGCAAACAATATTGAAAGAATACATACACTATATTGCAAGTAAACCGTACAACGCAATTTAATGACTTTGTCTATGGTATTCTGGGCAGGTTTAGCCTTATCAATAACAGATTTTATAAAATTATTAAATATTGGTTAAAGATTTTAAACAGCAGTGAAAACAAGTATTACAAAGTTATTTATCATGTTCTAAAAACAGATGCTGATATTTACCCAAACAAAGTATCATGGGAAACCCTAGTCCCGTCACGTGACGTAGAGTTATCGTTCGTGCCTTACTCCACACAACGTCACGATCCACCACATAGCAAAAACCCGGGATTTTTGCACAACAGCCGTTGTGCAAAGATTTAAAGTGCCTTATCGTTAACAACTGACCAAAATACGAGGAGATCCCACTGTAACAATTCTTTCACTTCAAGAACATATGCTGTTTGACGCTGTGAAAACCTGTTTTAATTCATAAATGTGCTGTCTACTGAGGTATGTACATATTTTTTTACCATTGAATGTTTTCTGTCAATGAAACTTCGCGTGATTTGACGAGATATTAAAAATATTTAAACGGTGTGGCAGTACATGTACTACCTTCTACTAAAAAGGACATATTTGAACTTTTATTGTCATTTATCGAGTCTAAATGAAGTGTGGTGGAAATGATTTGAGTTGCCGACGGGATTCTGAAAGCGAATGTTTTGTTTTACCGCCAATTTTCTACAAGCGAAAGAGGTATTAGTCATTTCTGAAATTTGAAAACAACATGTCGGACACTGCAGTCTGCATTTAATTTTAATGTTTTTACTATGTACTGCATTTAATGTTTTATATATAATTTAATGTGTGTCCTTTGGCGATTGTATCCGTACTCCACCTTAGCCTACGCCCAACCCCCAGGATTTTTTCTCTTCAAAATACCACCCCATGAAAACCGTTTCTTTTACCACCCAGTGACCCACGCCGGAAATTTTGCAGTATAATCCCCCTGCCATTCTGCAGTATACTCCCCTGCTGCACTCTTACTCTTAGTAAGTTTTTCTTCTCAAATCCAACCCCACACCCTGGAAATCCTTTCCTTACCCTCCCCCCCACCCCCTAGAAAAGTCTAAAAAAAACTTCCTTGACCACACCCCCTAAAAAAATCAAAAAAATACCCCTTTGGATTTTATTGTCGAAAAACACTGAGCAAAAACATAACCTTCAGACTCCCCACTGGAAAATCCACAAAATATCCTCCGTAGAATTTTTTTCTCACAAATTTAAGGGATAAGTTTCTTATGATAATGTTGCTTTAATATTATAGTGGTGTCTCCTGCATTCACACACCAGGGTGCGGGAGCGGGTGAATTACAATCCCCCCCCCCCCCCCCCCCCCCCAGCACCTACCAATCCCTATCCCCTCTGGAAACTGGCTAAAACACCCCCTGGATTATTTTTTTTTAAGTTTGGAATTACTTGATTCAACTCCCCAGACACTTACAGGGTCTTGAAATATTATTATTTTGGAAATATTTATATCAAAAGTCACTTGCCCCAAAATTAAGCTATGTCAATATGCCTTTTTGTTTGAGACCATGTGCTAAGTTGAATACTACATGTATGACTTTTTTAATTTTTTAGATGATTTCATTGGGAAATGGATGCCTTAAATTAGGAATGAATTGAATTGAATGTTGTTTTAATAACGGCTCATCAACACAGTACAGGTTATTTAGAGCCGCCCCAGAGAGAGGGGAAGGATACATAGGAATCCGGGAACCTGCCCTACTCTTATTATCGAATAGATTCAGTGTTCCCACTGACTTTTTCATTTGGGGGTACATGTACATGTACCCCCTACTGTTAAATTTTGGGGGTACACTACAAATTTAGGGTGTACACTATGAATTTTTAAGATTTTTAAACCTTTCAACATACTTTATTTGCTACTGAAGGCATTACAATACACAGCACAGTGTAATATTCAAGTTGACAACTGTTTTTTTGTTTTTATTCTGTGCGTGCATGCACGTACGAGGTCAGTTTTCTGTGCGTGATGTTTTTTTTCATGCGTGATTCACGCACATATGTGCGTGAATGGGAACACTGAGATTCCTATGGTTCTTTAACGTGCTCAGAGGATAGATTTATACACGGGACCGCCCGGTTTACGTCCCCATCCGATGGACTCGGGACCTCCGATATGCGGGACCGCCTGGTTTACGTCCCCATCCGATGGTTTCGGGACCTCCGGTTACAAATCCACCGTGCCACCGACTGCGCCACGCCAGCGCTCTCCCTTAAATTAGGAAGCATCAGAGATGTAGGTTGTTACCATTATGATGCACATATCAGTGTTTTCCTCCACCGGTGGGAGGGGGTTGTCGATGGAGATACCCTGAGGATAAGACATCACTGAAGAACATGGGGTTGAGAATTAGATGAACCGGGTGCCAACAAGGTAATATTAAATATTGGTCGACCCTATGGAATTAGACGTACATGATGCTCCTAGTGCAGTAATTACAAAAGGGCAGATAAAAAAAATGCATTAGGTCGAACAAAACGTTTTTCTAGTTTTACTTTTGTTATATACTACACCAGATAAAAAAAGTAAGATGCATTAGTTCTTGAATCTTCACATAGATAAATCAGCAAGCTCATTTTTCTGTGTTGGAAATTATTAGCACGGTTTATGCCTAAATCCAACTGGCATGTATTTTTTTTCATCTGTTATTTATCTTTTTGAGATGCCAATTCTTCGAATAATTATCGAAATTAGCCAAGGTCGAAGCAATAACACACCATTCCATAATTGATCTCGTATTTTTTTTTTTTATAACAAATATGGCATTTTGAAATAAAAACAGATGCACACCTATACATTACGACATGCACCGATAGTCTCTTTGCTCATCAAACAACGCCGTCACATTGCCAAAATTAGGGCTTTCCACCTTCCAGTGGAAAGACCTATTGTTGTTGTTCGGCAACATTTTAACTTTATTTTTCACACCGCCACTTTTCATAGTAGGACTGGTCGCACGGCCTCTAAAGTTTACACAGTGATAGAGCTCATTCTGGAATAGTGCCGCGAAGCTTTTGGGGTCATGACGTCATCCAAGATGGCCGCCAGTGAGTGCAGTGACGTCATGATGAAAATCTTGTTATCGCTAGATCTCAGACATTTATGGTCGGATTTGAATGAAACTTCACAGATTGTAAAGGTCATGGTCTAGTTGTGCAAGAAGGTCATGCGGGGTCATGACGTCATAACGTGATGGCGTCAGACGCTTAAAAACTGGAAAAAATCGTCAAAAATACAATTATTGCATGACCATTTTGAAACTTTACCACAGTCATGTTTTCATCATCTTCTATTGATCGTGTGAAAAGGTGTTGATGACCATCAGATATGGCGGCCATGCAGATGATGCTGGTTTAATTTTAAACAGGCTAAAATAGAAACTTCTAAGTATATTTCGAAAACCGAACCAGCTGGCGCCAACAATGCTCTCATATATGTGCCACTATGTGACCTTGACCAAGTCTGGGAAAATCAGGTCAGAGGTCAAGGTCATGGGTAAGCGAAAGGTGTAAACACCAATAACCACCTATATCTCAGTAACGGTTGAAATTGTTATCAAGAACATATGTACCATTTGTAAGGCCTTTCAATTTACTTTTCAAAAATAAAGTCCCACTCAAAACGCTACGTTGGTAAATGGTTGCCATAGGAACCAAAATACGATGACGTCGCATTCGTTACCATTTGGAGTTTCAATAGTGAACGCTTGGCCAATCCCGTGTGTATCACGACGCTTCGATATGTTCAAAATATTGAAGTTTTGTTAACCGGAAGGCAACGGCACAGAAAATAGTGCACTGTTGCTAAGCTGTTTGTTCATATTATATAAACAATATGACCGTCGTCCAAACTTGTCGTTGATAATTTGCGGTGCATGTTTGTTATTTACAATACAGATGAATGTTTTATCACTGCTTTCATGTATATATACTATAGATGGAGCAAATTATTATTAATAGCTAAACGACATTACACAATTTGGATGATAACTTCGATTTTGAATGCAAATTTGTTTTGGTGGGAATCTAAGGCGCGATGACGTAACCAATATGGAAACCTTCGATTTACATTCGAATATTGCTGCGAAGCAGTGTACCAGATGTTGAGAATGGGGGTTATTTTAGCCCCGTGTGGTTGCCGGGGGCCCCATTTGGTCACGGGGCAAAGAATAGGGCCACTGCAGATCCCTTTGGAGGGGTAGAATCCCCCCAAATTCATGTTCATTTTATCATTTTTTGTTCATGTTCATTTAAGGTCTTCATCATGATCCCTGCATTGTTTCAGGTGCCATCTCGCTCGCATCAAAAGAGCAGTGGCAGAAAAACAATAACGTGGCTCCAGCGTAAATGGAGTTTCTACGATAGAATTTATAGCAACTCTGCAGTTCAGGGTGAGAAGGTTCTAGGCCCATTTTCCATATTTTATCTCGATGTACATGGAAGATGAGCCTGGTATGTTCATGCCAGCTAGGCGCCATATAACCTTTTCATGTGTTGGTGCGCCTTAAAACCCCAATTCAATTCAATTGTTTATTGCATTTCATAGGGTTACATTAAAGCTGTATTGGCATTTAATAAATAACACACATCCAAATAAACCATTTAGTCTACTTTATTTTCAAGAACTATACCAGACAGACCTAGACCACGATTATTTTTACATAGGTCAGTTAATATATACCTACACGAAAATATCCAATCCTTATGTGGTATTAATCAGGTCCAGTGCAATACAAAAATGGGCCTTAGATGATGGCGTGACTTGCTTTTTTTCTAAAATATTTTCCAAACTGGAAGTAACCACCTTCTTTTTGAATTCTGAGCTACACTTCAAACTGTGCTTCACAAAAAGTAGTGCAGCATATCCATCTTACCTTCAATTTTGATGTGGTTTTCACTAGAAGCAAGATAAATATTGCAGGAATAAAGGGAAACAACATTCAATACATACCAGCCCTATGTTTCACAGTTACTTACTCAATAGTTTACCTAGGACTACTTTTGAGTTCCACCCATTCTTACGGCTATATATCTTCTCCATTTATGATCGCATTTGAACAAAACTTTCACAGATTGTAGAGTTCTGAGTCTGGTTTAGCAAGAACGTCTTACACTATCCTCACGTCATCACGTCATAATGTCACAATATTCAGAAATTCGATTTTTCAACTGATTGCATGCTCGAAGTTGTTTTCGTTATAAATCACATCTTAGACAACTTTGACAGTTGTGTCGTCATGACGTCATTGAGACAGGAAAACCTGTTTGATCAGGTTCTGATCAAAATCTAGTTGTTTAATTGTCCTACTTGTAAACAAATTCGTTTAAATCGCCATTGGTTCACTTTACCACGTGGTAGTGAATGGGAGTGGCTTCATTGGCTGATAATTGATTATTTTTTTTAACGGCTCATCAACACGATACAGACGATATAGATTATTTAGAGTGTGAGGGCTGGCGTGGCGCAGTCGGTAGCGCGGCGAATTTGTAACCGGAGGCCCCGGGTTCAGTCCTCCGTGGTGCCTGACTGAGTTCTGTCGGTGTGTTCTTGGGCAAGACACTTTCCATTAGCCTCGTCCGTCGGATGGGGACGTAAACCGGGCGGTCCTGTGTATTGGTCTATCCTCCGAGCACGTTAAAGAACCATAGGTATCTATTCGATAATAAGAGTAGGGCAGGTTCCCGGATTCCTATGTATCCTTCCCCTCTCTCTGGGGCGGCTCTAAATAACCTATACTGTGTTGATGAGCCATTAAACAACATTCAATCATTATTTAGAGTGATCCCTGGTTTATTCATAATCAATTGATTTACTTTGACACCGCTGCATCCGCACAGCAAAAGCGAACCGGAAGTTTACCGACCTAACAATCTCGTTTTGATTTTTTCATGTGATTTTCGAATAATTTGATATTTTCTCATTATACCCAAGTTTTTGAAAAACACACGGTATATTAAAATCGCCTCCGTCTGTCTGTCAGTCTGTCTGTTCGTTACCGCATCTCCTCCTAAACCGCTGAATGTAATTCAACCAAATTTAGGGTATGACATCACTATATGATGCAAGAGCACTATTATTTTTGGCTCCGAGCCCAGGGGCCCTCAGGTGGGGGTGGATCAAAATGTCAAATAAACAAAAAATTCAATTACACTGTCATTTTTCCATATTCTTGCACATAACTTGGTGTATGTAAACATCTATAAAACATAAGCAACATATTAAATGATTTTATTATTTTTTATTATATCAAACTCGGACCGTCTGCCTGGAGGCCCAATGGGGGTGGGTGCTCATTTTTTTTTTATAATTATGTCACAAATGAAACATGATGATGGGATTACACTGTATACACTTTTTACCTCTATGTTATAGTTGGGCCTGGAGGAAGGGGCATCAAATACACTAATAATGCAATTACGGTGTCATTTTTTCATACTTTTGCACATTAATTGGTATAATAGTCAGGCCAGAAAAAAAAATACCTGTGTTTCTGGTTACTCTGCTGAAAAAATTAGGGTAGGTAGGTCGGTAATTTTTTTCTTTTTTTTTTTTGCCCATGTGGTTTGGACGATGTTAAAGGTATCTTGAACTTTGTCAAGTAGTTAATTTATAGTGATTTTGCAAGGAGAGAAGGATCATAACCTCATGATATCTTCTTAACTTGTTTGTTTTGAATAAAATAAATTGAAAACACATATTTTCTGCCATTACGAGTTTACATACGATTGAATTTTATAATTTTCCTGAGGCTGGGTGGTCATAGAAGAACAAATCTGCTGGCAGCATGTCATGATTAATGTTTTTCATAACTTTTTTTTCTGGCCTCATCTAATAAAGCGATACACCATACAAAGCATGTCAAATGATTTATTATTTAAAACTCAAGACTTATTCCCTGGGGTTTGTGTGGGTGGAGGGGGTGGGTGGAGGGTAACAGGGTGAATTTATTTAAAAATTATTTCTCAAATGAACATTTTGATGAAGGGATTACATTGTATATACTGAGGGGCTGTGTGTGGGGGAGGGGTAGGCGGGGGGTGGTGGTTGGGGGGGGGGGGGGGATGGGAGTGTGAATAAAACGTGGTCGAATTTGTTCTACTTTTATATGTTTTAAATGCGAATAAATGGATCTGACAAATTTACTCGAGATTTTATATAAAATATAAATCAATATATTTTTATTACGAACCGAAATGGTGAAAATGGATTTCTCACGAATTTGATGCGACAATTTGTTTCATTTGTCTTTGTTCATGCGATTTTTGAGATTTAAATGCGAGAATATCGCGGAATCGCGACCTAAAGTGATCCCTGTTATATGCCATTTTAAGCCACACAAGGATTTGTCAAAAAGTTTAAAAAATGTCGGACACTTTTAAAGTATATATAAACAAATAATTTGCATGTTTTATTGTTTTGTTTACCGAAAAACAAAACTTGATTTGACAAACAATTAAGGTTAATCAAAAAGAAATGCTATCAGCATGAATTTTCACATAATAATTTGTCCGACCAAAACAATTATGAATAAAATCATTGAAATCAAATGGAATTTTATTTTTATATTTTTTCCCTCCTACGTCGATATTCATGGATCCTGGCCGTTCGTAAAACATACATGTAGAATAAGAAAACAAAGGCGTTAGGCCATATCAAATTATTTCCCAGTTTATCATCCCCACCTGCCCCGCATATTTTATGCCGCCCCGACAATTTTTATTTTGAAAAAAAAAAAAAATAATAATGTCCAAATTCACTCACTCACAGTGGTGTATTTATCTGAATGTGAAAAACCAAGATTCCTGTATTGTAAACATGTGGTGAAAGGAAAGGAAAGAACTGATTTGCTTCAAATCTTAGCTGACCTACAATATTATACATGTGGTTCTGTCCTTCAAGATGTTGAAACAGGGCAGTCCTATTTTACATTCGGTATTTGTTTGAAAAAATGTAACTTGTGACATGTCAGTGGAACTACCATATTTTTCTGCTGGCTTCGCATCGTATGTTATTACTGTGGTTCGTCAGATGACCTTGTAGAACCATGCAGATGATAAATATCCCGTAATTTTGTGAGTTGTGCCTATCTGGCAAACAGTCATTCGTAAATAAAAGGGGAACTTTTTCAAACAAGAAGAAGTAAGTTATATTGAGAACTTTAACTTTTAAAACTCACATACATGGTAGTTTATATCATTATAAATACAAATATATGCTATAGCAGTGACAATTGGTAATAAAGAGTGTGTTCAAAACATAATACTTATGGTTATTAATATGTTTGTGATGTTTGATGTCATCTCAGGAAAATAAAAAATAAAAAATAAAATTGCAGCCCCGCCCCAATTTTTTTTCCAAAATTTGGATGATAAAAACTGGGAATTAATTTGATATGGCTTAAGTAATTTTGGTTCCTGTAACCCCTTGGCTCCCATGGAACCCAAATTCTGATAGCCCTTAAAATACGTCTGTTTCACATCAAATTTTGCATGTAAGCTGTGTTTACAGGTCTATATCTCTTACATTTCTTGTCCTAGCTGAACTAAATTTTGGAATTGGTTCCTTATAGTATGTTGTAAAGGGTTGGATAAGTAATTTTGTCTTCTGCAAATTCTGGGCTCCCATGGAACCCAAATTGTGATGGCCCATAAAATGTGCAATAAAGGCAGATCTAGGTTTGCATGTAAGCATGTATATATCTATAATTTTGGTTTGGCATTATGAATCTTATTACTTCACCCATATTGGGGCATGGGCTCCCTCCTCCACCCCCACTCCCTTTTTTTTTTTTTTTTTTTTTACATATTTCTGTGTTGTTTTAGTCAATTCTTACACATATATGTTGCCCTCTCCCCTCCTCCTCCCACAACCCACTCCCGCCTCTCACCGCCGCTCCCCCCCACCCCACCCCCACCCCAACCCCACTGGAAATTATTATTATTTTTTATTTTACATATTAATTCTGTTGTTTTAGTCAATTCTTACACATATATGTTGTCACCCACCACCCACTCTCGCCTCTCATCCCCACTTCCCCCCACCACACCCCCACTTGAAACTCTATTTGAATAAACAGAGTTGCGACTATTTACTGCATTTAATCGCTTAATAAACTATGTAAGAACTATTTTCTTTGTTGTTTTCTACTGAAATGTTACTCGATCTCTCGGACGACTGATTCATGGGTTTCACTCGTCCGGATTCGAATTTCACTCATCAATATGAGCGGACGAGTGGAATTTTCGTGCCCTGCTTTAAAACCTTAAAAAAAAATATTTTTGTTTTTTCGTGCCCTAAAAAGTTAAGGGTCGGGACCTTAAAAATAGGGTCGGTCAGAAGACCAGAAACAAACCTTTTTTTTTTGGCCCTAGCTAAATTACAGGTCAGCCGGAAATTCAAGATGGCCACCACGGCTAATAATAGATTTAAAAAAATAAATAATTGTAGTGACTACCTCCTGAAAACTATAAGTGATATTGATATGGGACTTTTTCTAAAATGATCATATATTTACATTAATTTTTAATTAATCCTTCATTTATTCATATTTCGTCAGTTTTTGCGCACAAAATGATCTATTTATGTGTCGACGTGCCGTAAAACAACATTCATTCATTCATTCATTCTAAAATGATCAGAAGGACATGATTGACGAAAATCGTTTTGATTCAACGATAAACATGGCTACCAGCAGACATCTTTGTTTACATAGATAAAAGTTTGTAGCGACTACTTCGTGAAAGTTATAAGTGATATTGGTATGGGACTTTTTTTAAAATGATCAGCATGACATGATGTCGATCTTTGTCGAAAATTATTTTGATTCAACATTAAAGATGGCCGCCAGCGGACATCTTTGTTTACATAGTTATGTAGTAAAAGCGTGTAGCGACTACTCCTCTGAAACTACTTGACAAGTTTTCATGAAACTTCACAGGAATGTTGCTCTTGATATATAGTTGATCCTAGTACAATTTCCGGTTGGCAAGAAATTCAAGATGCCGCAATGGCTAAAAAGAGATTTTTAAAAAACAAATTTGTAGCAACTACTTCTTGAAAACTATAAGTGATATTAATATGGGACTTCTTCTAAAATGATCAGCATGACATAATGTTGGTCCTTGTTGAAAATCATTTTGATTCGATGTTGGACATGGCTGCCGGCTCAGTCATCTTTGTACACTTTACACGAGTTGTATAGTAAAAAGTTGTAGCGACTACTCCTCTGAAACTACTTGACAGATTTTCATGAAACTTCACAGGAATGCTGATCTAGCTATCAAAACCTATCAGCAGAGCTTCAAGGTCATTGACCTCTTGTTCCTGGATTTCTGTGAAACTAGGCAGGAATGACCAGTACCAAGCCTAGTTGCACATGTTGTCGTGTTCCCCAGCAAAGACTCCATATAGGAAGTAGAGCGATACAGGCTCTCTTGGGCCTCTTGTTGTATACTTGGTTTGTGCGGTTAGGGACGCATCTCTATAGTGCAAGCAAGCATGCTTTTCTTATGAGAAAAGAGATTCAGGTTCACGTCCTGGTGGAGATCCTAGCGCACATACTGAGCTGTACATACATTTTTTTTATATAAATGAAATAATTGAACATGAGCAAAACTGTCCAATAATGTGTTTGACTTGTAAACATGGGAGGACAAACATTTCTAAAATAGCAATAACTTACATGTACATATTAATAAGTCGAAACTGAATTATCTCACTTGTTTTTTTTTTAAGAAATATAGGTGTTATTTTTCCGACAGAGGCAGCGGTGATTGCAGACTGTCAACATTCAAGTTTTGCATTTAGGACACTTTCCCACAAACAGTATGCACTACTGGTTAGGGGCCAGTTTCCATCCAAGCCCAGTTTTAGTCTACCTCATTTAAAAACTGTTTTTACACTGCAAATTACTTACACAATGTTATTTGTTGACAGTCATTTAGCACTGAAGATTGAAACCAGAAGAAACCACCAAAATGTAAATACATGTAAGCGTTACAAAAATGAAAGGGCTTTCTCCGAAAAGTGTGCTTACTTCCTTATATGGCGTTGGGGATGCACGCGCATACTGCCGCATACCCGGTAATAAATAAATAAAAAAATTAAAATTGTTATAAGGCCATATTGTTATCACACAGCGGACGCAGTTAAGATATACCGTGATAATATATTTTAACCAAAGAGAGGCAACTGTTTGATTTACAAAGAGTTACCCATTGTTATAGCGTAAATTGACGTCGTGAAAAATATTACATTGACGTACATTGACGTTACCAGGTGCATTGTCATAACGATCGTGGTGTATGGTGGAACAATGCAAACATACCATTTTTTCAATGAAATTGTTCAATAGACTTGCAAATATGTTTTTAATTCATAAAATTTTACTGTATCATGACCTAGTTGGATCTATCACTCGATAAAAAACATGACGGAAACTGGGCATGTAAACAAAATGATTTCTCAGTTTTAGTCTATTTATACAAAGGTCACGTGCCACTTAGATAATTAGTCCCGGCAATCCATAGTCACCCACCGGCCGAGACAAACATTTTCCTGACATTTTCTATGATGGAGGTCAAAGATCAAGGTCAAGGTCACAATGACCTTATTTTGGTACGCGACACTCCGCTATCCCAAGATGTATTCACATACCAAGTTTGGTATCTCTAAGTGTTATAGTATTAAAAAAACGGTCCGGACAAGCATTTTCTATGACAGAGGTCACAGTGACCTTATTTTGGTAAGCGTTTCGGAAGCATTTCCGAAGGACGGACGGACAAGGTGCAAACCTATAGTCCCCACAGGACCGGTGGCTGCAATTCTTGATGCTCTTTATATAAAACCAATTAGTTTGGTGCCAAATTTCCAGGAAGAGGTACCCTAATAGAAAGTAGAGTAAAAATTGTCAAGATACATACTGAAAAATTAGTTTATGTTTACATAAGTGACGGAAAGTGGCCCCCGACCAGTACACCTTTAAAACTTCGGTTATGTTTATGTTTTCAGTACTGTACTGTAGTACATCGCAACATAACAATAGATTTCCAAGCAAAGGGCTGATACTGTACTTAATAGTTTTACCTTAAACTAGCTTAAAGTTTTTCATTCTGGTCACTTTCTCAGGAACTGCATGCACTAGAGTTTTCAAACTTTATTATTTGTATCTTGTATTCATGACATAAGGTTGTATCTCCGAAAAAACTTCACAAATGTATTCAGCATCATTAGACAACATCATACAGTCAGGTTCTACAACTCTTGCTTTTATTTTAACAGAATTATGGCCCCTTTATTTTTTAAAAATAGGCTACAGTTTTGTAAGTAAGCTTATTTTTCTTTTTTAAATTTCAATTGTTCATTACCCGGTATATATTACAAGTATCTGTTAGGCAATTATGCCCGTCTCATTCAAATCAGACCCTTTATCACGCTACGATACTCTACACTAGAAGCGGAGAGTATCAAGGCGTAATTAGGATTTGATTTTAATGAGATTGACAATTACGCCTTTCAAATTAGTTTCCCCAGTAGATAGACAAGGCCTCGAAAGTTCAGCTTCTGCCCCAGGAGGACTGTGTTTCTCATTTAGGTGTGTCACTACGTGATAAATACAACTTCACATGGATGATACTTAGATGAATACTTTTTAGATTTGCTAAAATTAGGTCTGCGGGACATCCAAGATGGCCGCCATTACCAAACATCGTCAAAACCTTAATTGTTTTGTCAAGAACCGCTCGACAGATTTTGACAGTTTTTCTTTTAAAATGACCGCCAATGGCTAGACTATCAATTTTGTTCAAATGAAGTCACCAGGGTCAAAAATGGTCGTGCCCGGTGGGGTCGGGAAACTGGAGACATGCACATAATTGTATTTGGCCTCATGGGTATGTTAAGAACCAGTGAATTAGGGATGTCATTAAAGGATGTGAAACATATCCACCATATCGATATATTGAAGGAAAAACGATGAAACATCTATGTACTGCTTTTGAATGGGTGTTGTAACATATCAGAACAATTGTACTGTTTGAAACAAATCTGTATATACTGAAAAAATTAAGTTTAGCAAGCCTTACATCTAGCTGAAATAAATGTAATGTAACTATATATTGTGAAGTATTTTAAATCATCGGCATGACTTAGGTTGATCTTCTTTTTAACCTACTTTTTGTATTCCAATGTATTGTAAATATCAGTTATCTCCCATTAAACATACTATTTCACATTTAAAAATACAAATAAGGTAAAGAGCAAGATTAAACATATAAATATTGAATCCCAGTAAGGGTGACGGTGTATATTGTCAACCTGAGGAAAATAATGTCAACCGAGGTGAAGCAGAGGTCCGAAGGTTGACAATATTCTCTGTCCCCCACTGGGATGCAATATTTATTTTACCGAGAAAAAAAATGTTTTGATAACAATTTAAATACAAGTATATGAGGAAAAATAAATCCCGATAAAAAATGTTTACATTATATCGACATGTTAACAATATAAGCAACATATCTTACCATCATCTTACGATTGACATAACTTCAACTGTATTTTAATAAGCGTCCACTGATTTCCAATTGCGCAAAGCGTGTCGTAATTGGAAAAACCCTATTTTTAGCTCTACTGATCAGAGATTATGAAGTCTAGTTGATCCTAGCAAAAATTCATGTTGATGTGAAATGCAAGATGGCCACCAAATCTAAAAATAGATTTTAAAAAACAAGTTTGTAGCGACTACTTCTTGAAAACTCTTAAGTGATATTGATATGGGACTTTTTCTAAAATGATCAAAATGACATGATGTTAGTCCTTGTCGAAAATCGTTAAACATGGTTGCCAGCGGCCATCTTTGTTTACATTTAGTTATTTAATAAAAAATTGTAGCGACTAATCCTCTGAAACTGTTCAACAGATTGCCATGAAACTT
The DNA here is from genome assembly GCA_037043455.1 of Cyrtodaria siliqua. Classification (NCBI taxonomy): domain Eukaryota; kingdom Metazoa; phylum Mollusca; class Bivalvia; order Adapedonta; family Hiatellidae; genus Cyrtodaria; species Cyrtodaria siliqua. The sequence continues at coordinate 37,563 of JAWPHD010016443.1, forward strand.
CACAGGAATGTTGCTCTTGATGTCTAAATGATCCTAGCAACATTTCAGGTTGGTCGGAAATTCAAGATAGCCGCCACAGCTAAAAATAGATTTTCAAAAAAACAAGTTTGTAGCGAGTACTTCTTGAAAACTATGTGATATTGTTATTGGACTTTTTCTAAAATGATCAGTATGGAATGATGTTGATCCTTGTCCAAAATTATTTTGATGCGACGTTAAACATGGCCGCCAGCGGCCATCTTTGTTTACATAGAGTTATATAATGAAAACTTGTAGCGACTACTCCTCTGAAACTAGTTGACAGATTTTTCATGAAACTTCACAGGAATGCTGATCTAGCTATCAAAAATCTATCAGTAGAGCTTCACGGTCATTGACCTCTTGTTATACTTCCCTTGACGTCACAGTTGTGTATCAGTAAAAATTGTTTACCGGTGAACAGTAAAAAATGCTTCACGCTAAGGGTATGGGCAATTTATACAGGAGTGTAATTGTAAGGTATAATAATACAAAGCAACTGTTATCAAGTTATACAATCGACACTTTCCTTGCCATTATAAAGATATACATGCAAGGAACAAAAGTTTACCATTTGTGAAATTACCTCCCTTTACATTGAAAAAGAGCGAAATCATAATTTCTGTAAAACATGTAGATTACTGCATGTTGCTATTGTTTTCGCATATTTCTTTTGAGACTTATTCCCTTAATACAACTGATAATTATGTAAGTTATATTGCCCATGACCGCTTCTACACATATCCTAGAACCTGGTCCACAGGATTTATATGTTATTTACTTGCTAAATTTATTTTTATCAGTATATCAAAATAACAATAAATTACCCTTTTTTACATAAATTTATTTGCTTGTGTCAGCAAAGAAATCGCGGTTTCAATTCAGGTTAAAAGTTTTGTTTTTATTAAAAATTGTTTCGAGATAAGTTCATTAAAAACAGAAAAGAAACTTACAAGACAACGGATACCATCCGTGCCTACACGCCTGTCGGGCATGTTTAGGGAAAACACTTCACAGCGACCTATTTCCGGTTTAACTAGTTTTCATGAGCATGGTGAGGAAACCCCAAAATAAAACTGTTTATTTTTGTTGTACATTTCTGTTCATTTCCTGAAAAGTGTATCCATTGTTTCCATCAATGAATACAGCCCTACTGTGAATGAACCTATACTTTTAATTGGCACATACATTATTATATGACCGAACGCCTGAATAGATCGAGTTTTGATAAACGGTTTTGTAGTGTAATGTTGTCATTATTTGGCGAGTTAGGCCAGAGTTTTTTATTTGTTGGTTTACGGGAGAGCCTGCCCTATTTTTGCCCAAATTAAAATCAAAATAAAATTTAATAAAATCCTGATTTTATTTTTATTGCCTTTCCAACTTCGAGTGTAATCATAGTGAAGAATTTGTTCAGGGAAGTTTGTTACCCATATATTTTCGTACCATTAAAAACGGTCTATTAAATCATTTTAGAATTATTTTATTTTTAGAATTTTGTGTTTCTGGGTTTCAAGAACCTCATTACTCAATGTCCAGTAAAACTTAGTTTGTTCTGAGAATGTAATGAGCTTTAAATTAACTGGTTTCATTGGTCCAGTTTTTATCACTGAACCAATCAGAATGCTTCATTCATATTGTGATTTGAGGGCTGGCGTGGCGCAGTCGGTAGCGCGGCGGATTTGTAACCGGAGGCCCCGGGTTCAATCCTCCGTGGTGCCACTGAGTTCCGTCGGTGTGTTCTTGGCAAGACACTTTCCATTAGCCTCGTCCGTCGGATGGGGACGTTAATCGGGTCTTTCTCCGATCACGTTAAAGAACCATAGGAATCTATTTGATAATAAGAGTAGGGCAGGTTCCCGGATTCCTATGTATCATTCCCCTCTCTCTCTGGGGCGGCTCTAAATAACCTATACTGTGTTGATGAGCCGTTAAACAACATTCAACAACATTCATATTTTGATTTGGTTGTTTCTATCATGACATCACTTTCTGGTATTATGACATCACACCCTGGTATTATGACATCACGTCATGCTATTATCATGCAACTCAGTGTGTTCTCAGAACTGAATGAGCGTTTTAATTGCTGTGACAAACAGATTAAGTATTGAGTAATAAGTTTCTTGAAACCAAGAATCACAAAATTCTAAGAATAAAATAATTCTAAAATGATTTAATAGACTGTTAGCAAATCAGAAGATAAGTAAACCAAACGGTTTTAAACTTTATACTTTGTTCACACAGTTTTGATATAATTATTCAGTTCTTCTGTTGTTATTTTCCAAAAAAAACTGTCTCAAAAAGTTACTTTTATTTTTAATTTTATTATAGATTCATTATATATACTCGGTAAAAAAAGTTTTGGACCAGGGTATATAAAGTCATATAAAAATAAAACAGTAGTGGACAGAATTTAAGTATCTTTTTTTAGTAACCAAGGTCTACCCTACCCGGTTCCTTTGGTACCAGAAACATTAAATTCCAAACAAGATTTGATTTAAAAAAATATCGCGAACACACAAAGTGTCTGTAAAAAATGTTTCAAAGTCCATAAAAAGTAACAGTTACGGACACATTCGAGTAACCAATAAAAAATTAATATTTTTTCGCAAACTTTCATTGTAAACGATAATTATTGTTGATTGTTGATCTATTGTGACTTATCAACTGAGATAATAAAGGTTATGGTCGAATGTCAAGGTTCAGCGATCATTGTACGGGTTCAAACACTGCCATGGTCCAAAACTTTTTTTACAGAGTATATATAAATGCTGGTGTTAATTTTATTTTTATTTTGTCCTTACTACTGCAAATTTTTGAAAAATTTCCCGTAAACCAATAAATTAAAAAACTGGCCTTAGTTTTAAATGTAACATGTTTTTGTTCTTTACACACATATACCATACACACAATGAAAAGATATATGAAGAATATTTGTTGGTTTGTAGTGAACATAGGATTTAATTTCATCACTAAGTTTTAAATTCTCACTTCAAAACAAACACACATGTCATATTCTTTTTATTATATACCCACAACCTGGAAACTCATGCAGAAAAAATATTTGTTAGGCAATGTCAACAACACTATATTCCAGTGGGATTTACAGTGGATTCCTACTTGGTCCAAGTGGGATTTTTGTGTGGGACCCCAGTTTGCCCCAGCGTGATTTTTGGCAGGATTCACGTTTAGCGTGATTTTTGGCAGGATTCACGTTTGTCGCAGTGGGATTCCACCTGATCCCAGCAGGAACTTAGTGCAGCCCTACTGAAAATATAACTGGCATTCTCAGTGGCTTCTACAGCAATCATCCCTTTTTGAATTGCAATTAAAGTCTGGTAATATACAGTAGGTGGGAATCAATCTAACCTTTTGTGAGCTTTTGTAAATGGCGTTGGAAAAGAAACTTTTTAAATACCCTTGGTAAGTGGGATCAATCTAACTTTTGTGAGCTTTTGTTTTCATGAACATAGCTGTTCCTGAAGAGTTTTAACAACTTTAGCAATTTTGAAGGTGGCTGTTTTGCATGTTGTTCATGAATAATTTGTGAATTTTAATAGTTCATGAAGAACAATTCACTGTAACTCACTATAATTTTTAAAATACTTGATGGACTTCAATAATCTCTAACTCATTATCTTTGTTAAGAGATTTGCAATTTAATTATAAAAAAAAGGCTTTTGAAAAAATTAGGACATGTCAAAATGATCACAATTCCTGATAATTGACAGATTCAGTGAAATTATGGTAAGAAGCTTAATTCAAATTAAATAATTTACCGACAGATTTTTCAAAACTTCCAAAATGTCTCCTTTCATACTCTTTTTCCAATCATTTCTTAAGTCAATATGGAGCACTGTGGTCAAGTGGTAGAGCTTCGGAACCATGATTGAAAAGTTGTGGGTTAATTTGATCCTCGCCATGACTATACATGTATGTGTTGTGTCCCTGAGTAAGACACCTTATATGCATTGTAACGTACTGGTTTTACCCAGGAACACATCTAGAGTGATTAAAATAAGTTCAGAGAGCTTTCATTACAATCAATGTAAAATAAATAAGTTTAAATTAATCTAATGATGCACATTCAATCGGATTTAAAAAAAGAAAGTGTTTTTTACATTTAAAAGGTAGTACCAGCAGTGAAACATATCAGTGATTGGGAAACAGTGATGGGGCTCAATACATGTGTAACTATATAAATATATAATAAAATGTGATCCTTATGAATACACACATTTTTATTTGTTTACATGTGGGAAAGAAAACGTGTCAGATCAGCAAGCTTGTCATTTGTCCCTTCAATAATAATATCATTAATATAGATCTGCTACTTTCCAACATAAATAAATTTCCAATTTAAGTAGCAACGTCTTGGGTTTAAAGTGCCATTTTTTTTATTTATAAAAAATTGTTGATCTATTTGTTACTTATTTCAGGCATTTTCATTTTAACATTGTGAGTTGTTTTGTTTTTTTTTATATTGAAATGAGTGTATGAATACAATATTTTGGCATCTCCGTGTTTATCTTTTTAAAGGGAGCATTCATTCATGAGACAAGTTCTTTCTTATACTAATCCGCCCCACCGCCCCTTACATGACCTCCACTTTTCTGTGCTTTGCAGTGGATTTTTTGGCAGCATATGATATTAAATACGCCATTTGTGATGATAATGTAAGTTATTCTTTCATAATTGGGCCGAGATATGAATGCCAATATTATTTCATACACAATGTAAAAATCAAAGGGTAACACACACTATTACGGCAGTGAGCGTTTTGCAGTTGGGGCGGTATGAACTGTTGGGGAGTTGCCAAATTACACGGGTAGATAACAATCAATTAACACCGTTTAGTCACGTGATATTGATGTCGAGATTTGATAACAAAAGTAAATGTATGAGAACAAAACTAGCAATTTAACACATTTATACTGTATATCGTACAACGTTTTGCACATATTATGTTTAATAAATCTGTTTTTGAGTGATTACAGTTCATTATTTTAACATAACATATAGATTGAAATATAAATTACGCATCAAAATGAACACAGGAACTGGTCACTTTTAATTTTTGCCTTCTATTATTATAATTGTCTATAAAGGACTTTAATGGGAAATTTTGAAAAATGCTGGTGTTCTTTTTCAGAGGTCAAGCAGACGTTCGAAACAATCTCAGTTACATGCACACTATATACTAACATGTGCAGAAATAAATTTCCTATCCAACAATACCTTTCTTCCTACGATCCCTTGTAAATTCGCTGAGATATCCGAGTTCAAAGTCACCAAAGTGCAATTTCAGGCTACTCGTCGTTTGTTTATGTCCCCTATGTAAACAAATGAAATTTACCGAAAACCAGGTGTCCGTTAATTCCGTTAATTTCGGCGCAGTATTCCAGCTTCAAATCACAACCAATTCACTAAAGTAAAGCATCGATACGTAAATAAATCCATATTTTATCAGTTTGCATAGTCCGTATCACGAGAAAGTCACACAACAACGAGTATTTCGCCACTTGTTACCGGCACTAGCAGACTTTACAAATGAAACCGCCATTTTCAAATGAATTACGGGGCCGAATGACGTCATAATGCGAACCTAACAGCTATGGTAAAAAAAAAAACTTTTTAAAATTATTCTTGAATATATTATTAAATACGCTTGTGCTTATCCATAACACTATTATTGATTATAATAGTGTTATGGATAAGCACTAACGTATTTTCTAATATATTCAAGAATAATATTAAAAAGTAAAAATACTTACCATAGCTGTTGGATTCGCATTATGACGTCATTCGGCCCCGTAATTCATTTGAAAATGGCGGTTTCATTTGTAAAGTCTGCTAGTGCCGATAACAAGTGGCGAAATACTCGTTGTTGTGTGACTTTCTCGTGATACGGACTATGCAAACTGATAAAATATGGATTTATTTACGTATCGATGCTTTACTTTAGTGAATTGGTTGTGATTTGAAGCTGGAATACTGCGCCGAAATTAACGGAATTAACGGACACCTGATTTTCGGTAAATTTCATTTGTTTACATAGGGGACATAAACAAACGACGAGTAGCCTGAAATTGCACTTTGGTGACTTTGAACTCGGATATCTCAGCGAATTTACAAGGGATCGTAGGAAGAAAGGTATTGTTGGATAGGAAATTTATTTCTGCACATGTTAGTATATAGTGTGCATGTAACTGAGATTGTTTCGAACGTCTGCTTGACCTCTGAAAAAGAACACCAGCATTTTCCAAAATTTCCCATTAAAGTCCTTTATAGACAATTATAATAATAGAAGGCAAAAATTAAAAGTGACCAGTTCCTGTGAAAATGAAGACCTATCGATAATCCTCGATTTTTACTATACGCTTGCGCTGAACCTTGTACATACAGTCAGTCGGAGACGTCAACTGTAACAACGTTCAAATGCTGAACTAGGGAAACCCTAGTTCGCTATTTATTATCGTCACTGGGTTTTTACTACGTGTGGCTAAACCAGAGTGTCGGAGATGGGAATCTTTTCTTAGGTATAATTAAACAACAACTTCATGATAATAATATACATTATTGGCATGAACGTTTAGAAAGTTCATCGAGAGCAATATTTTTTAAAGAAATTGTTAGTTTTGATTTTCAATTATTTCTTAAGTGCATAAACATACCAAAATTTAGAATATCGATGACCAGGTTAATTGTCTCGTCCCATAGCCTTGCTATAGAGACTAGTAGGTGTCACAGACCTAGAAGTATACCATTAGCAGATAGAATATGTATAATTTGCAACAAACTTTAAGACGAGTTTCATTTAATTTTAGATTGCGATCCGTTTAACGACATCCGAAAAATATATATTATTTAAAAAATATCTCTGGAATCGACCGAGCATGTTCAAATTAAAAGAACTTCTTTAACAGCAAAAATGAAAAAGAATTGAATTGGGGTTTTAAGGCGCACCAACACATGAAAAGGTTATATGGCGCCTAACAGGCATGAACATGCCAGGCTCGTCTTCCATGTACATCGAGATAAAATATGGAAAATGGGCCTAGAACCTTCTCACCCTGAACTGCAGAGTTGCTGCAAATTCTATCGTAGAAACTCCATTTACGCTGGAGCCACGTTACTGTTTTTCTGCCACTGCTCTTTGATGTGAGCGAGATGGCACCTGAAACAATGCAAGGATCATGATGAAGACCTTTAATGAACATGAACAAAAAGTGATAAAATGAACATGAATTTGGGGGGATTCTACCCCTCTGCCTACCCCTCCAAAGGGATCTGCAGTGGCCCTATTCTTTGCCCCGTGACCAAACGGGGCCCCCGTGTGTATATTGTTTAAGCATTTGAAATGAGGAAAACGGTAATTAATTGATTGGATGCAATTGTAATTTCATGTCTCATTTTCTCATATTCTCCTTCTCAATTGTATTTTTTTTGTGTTATTTTAATATTGTTATATTTTATTTTCACATATTCATGTATATTTGTGTGTGATGGTTTTGTAACGCTTGAAAATGCAAATAGAGCTTTTTTTTATTGTGTTTGAAACGTATGTGTATGTGCTTATATGTTCATGACATGGATACGATTAAGTATAATACATCAACCATAACATTGATATATTTATATATGTTTAGTCACCTTCTCCGTGAAATTTTAAATGGGAATTCTGACGTGTTCATGTGTTTGTTTCTATTTTTGTTTTCTGTTTGTGTTCTCTAAAAAGAAGTAAACAGTATAACTGTGTTTATTTTTGCATCTGATATTTGTTAATACATGTATGTACGGATCTTGCTACGTCTGTTAAAATGTATATGTATAATATTGTATGATCACATGGGCCTATGGCTTACTGATTTTGAAAGAATGTGCTTCTTCTTTAACATACGAATTGATAATCTTAAAAAAGAAAACAAGGTGAATAAAATGTTTTAATGGATTTCCTTTGAAATAAAAAGCCGAAAATATTAAATTTAATATGCATTTTGACTTTGATACTTACTAATGATGTTATAATAATGACGTTTAAAGGGACACACGCCATTGTTGCACCTATACTGTGTATGCTGAATAACTAAGAAAACTTGAAATCTCCAAATTGGATTACCTTTTTATACAAGTCATAATGATTAATAAATCGAGGAACTTTTAATGTTTGATAATTACTTCTAATTTTCCGTGCATCTCTTTAAACACAAATTGATTTAGAATCAGAAAACAAATACTCATTTATCACGTTAAAAAAAGTATATATATATATATATATATAAAAGATATAAAAGATATAAAAAATCAAAAATCAAAAAAAAAATTCAAAAAAAAAAATCAAAACAAAAATCAAAAAAATTAAAAAATAAATAAATAAATAAAATAAAAATGGGACTCATAGAAAACAGGTTCCACGTCCCGAGTCCTGGGTACAGTTATCAGATTGAATTAATTCATGATGTCTGATACTTGTAGAAGATGCTTTCATAAAAATAAACTAAACACCACTTTTCTTTCATCGGAAACAGTTTACCTATCATCTATTGTTTTTCCCCTCTTAATTGTCCTTAGTGGTCCCTTAGTGGTCCTTAGTGATCCTAAGTGGTCCCTTAGTGGTGCTTAGTGGTCCCTATGTGGTCCCTATGTGGTCCTTAGTGGTCCTTAGGTGGTCCTTAGCGGTCCCTAGATAGTCCTTAGTGGTCCCTAGGTGGTCCTTAGTGGTCCCTAGGTGGTCCATAGGTGGTCCTTAGTGGTCCCTATGTGGTCCTTAGTGGTCCCTTAGTGGTCCCTAGGTGGTCCCTAGGTGGTCCTTAGTGGTCCCCTAGTGGTCCCTATGTGGTCCTTAGTGGTCCTTAGTGGTCCCTAGGTGGTCCTTAGTGGTCCTTAGTGGTCCTTAGTGGTCCCTTAGTGGTCCCTAGGTGGTCCTTAGTGGTCCTTAGTGGTCCCTAGGGGGGTCCTTAGTGGTCCCTAGGTGGTCCTTAGTGGTCCCTTAGTGGTCCCTAGGTGGTCCCTTAGTGGTCCCTTAGTGGTCCCTAGGTGGTCCCTATGTGGTCCTTAGTGGTCCTTAGTGGTCCCTAGGTGGTCCTTAGTGGTCCCTAGGTGGTCCTTAGTGGTCCTTAGTGGTCCCTAGGTGGTCCTTAGTGGTCCTTAGCGGTATTTAGTAGGACGTCCTACTAAATACCGCTAAGGACCACATAGTCAGCGAAATTTAAAAGTTTTGAACAGGTTTTAGTGAAGTTTAAACAAATAACAATTATAATAAAATAATGCATCAACATATTGATGTATACATGCATAGATATATACACGTTTATACTCTCCCAAAACAATTATCTTATTGAAAAAATATTACAAACGTCCAAGCTTTATAAAATTGTGTGAATTATTGAAATCTGAAAATAAAAAAGAACTAATAAATTTGACTAAATACATCAAAAGAGAATTTGACCAAGAACTGTTTTTATTAAACGTGTCCGTTTAAGTCCATTCTATACTATAATGTATATATATTGTATAATCACTTTTCAGCATGTTGTAAAGCATGTTCTTTTTTGGTATTTGTGTTTCAAATGTTTATTTTGTATCCATTAGTTGCATAAAAAAGTTGATATTGGATGGATATTTTAGACAGGTTTGAGTGTAGTAAAACAAATAATAATCATAATAAAATAATGTCGTAAGATATTGATGTATATATAAATAGAGCTATTCACGTTTATATGTTTATTTGTTTTATATTTTAAAGAAAAACGCATAATAAACATTAATGCTTGACCGTGACCGCTTGAAAACGTTCTTTGGCGCAGACAACAGTCAGTTCTTTTGGCACTCGTCAGAGTTAGGGTTATGGTATGGGTTAGGGTTAGATGAAAGTAAAAATGTTCAAACAAATAAGAGTGGAGAAAATCTCCAAGTAAGCTGTTCCACTATTCCCACTATCCACTATTCCCGAGTACGGAAATTGGCGAAGAGTTCCGATCGAATGGGCCCTTCGACATGATAACTGAATTGTGCTCGTGTGCACGTAGGTACAATTAAATTTCCGTAACATATTTTTAATGCTGTCGGGTTCTATTTTTAAAAATAACGTTTTATTGGAAAATCCAGATTTAGGCTTAGTGATATAAATACGAGTGTGCTAAAGTAAACCAGCTGCACACACATCTGGGATTGCTAGTTTAAATTTAGGCTTAGTAATTAATATAAATACTCAGGTAACTTAGAAAGATCGTGTTAAAGTAAACCTGCTGCACACACATCTGGGATTGCTAGTTTAAAGCTGGATAATTCAAACACAAACAATATAACGATAACAAAAGTGAGTTAATAATTAAGCCAAACAAAGAAGGTATCATGGATTTCTCGTTAAAAAGAATGGTCAGTCAAACTTCTGAAAACGATGACATTGAGACTAACATTAATTGTGAAAATTGTGAAAATACGGCATTGATGAGTAGACGTGAAGAACCAACTCTTGAACAATCTCAGGGTATACGACTAGAAGACCTTCAAAAACAATCTTCTAAAACAGATAAGATGGGTCATAATATACAATCTACCCCTAAAGACAATGGACATGATGAAAACAGTGATGGTGACACTAAAGTAAATTTACCGAACTGTTTAGTGTGCGATTCATCAGCAATCACAGACGACGAACATGTGAATAAAAACAGTGACGGCGACACTAAAGTGGATATTCAGGACTGTTTAGTGTCATCATCAACAGTGAACACAGTTTCTTCCTACACAAAACAAACAACGTGGACATGCAAATCTCTGTGTTGTATTTTCCTTATTTTCGGTGTAATAGCCGTATTAATTTTGATGCTAACTTTCTTTCTCTGTTACAATTCAACAATGGTTCCACAGCTTGTAAGTATCATTTTTTTTGAACTTTTGATTATATATATATATTTTACTATGTGTTTTTTTTTTAATAACATATACTACGCAAAATAATTTAAGGACCTTGTTTAGATTTGGGTCATTTTTAAAGTCCTGTTATTGAATCATTTACTGTCTTTTTTCAATTTTTAAAAGTTTAGTTGTATTCTTTTACAATTGTTACTTACATGAATATGAAATCCATAATATTAAAAATTACGTTTTTATTATTGTTTCATTGTGTGGTCCTTAAATTATTTTGAGGAGTATATAAACATGCCGATGGCACACTTGGTTTATGAAGATAAGAGGGGTTACATACATTTCACCACTCCCCCGTCCCACCATGAAAACTCACCCCGCCCGCAATGTAATATTGAAAATAAAGCGCATTTAGTCGGAAAACCCCGGTAACAGGGTAAACTCCAAGGACACCCCCACCCCGTTAGAGTAGGGGCAAAGCCGTTTTTATAAGGTTTAAGGTTATGGTCATTTTAATTGGAACATTGTTATGCACCGCCCCGCCTCTACTATGTCATTAACGGCCTATGTAATTAGTCACTAAAATTTGTTGAAGATGGATTTTTAAATATCGATTTATGTATGCATAATCTATTTATAGTTATGTTTGGGGATTTCCAATCGACCTTACTTTCGTTTTCTTTCAGGTCTCACATGAGCGTGGAAACTCAGGGATACCTCGGGCGGATGCTTCTTATGAAGGTATGTATGTCATCCTCAGAAGTTGTTAAAATAGAGATAGCCGGAAAGAAAGAGCTAAATGAAATACTATTATAAATTTATATAAATACACGGCAAACGTGAAGTATTTCTCAATCATTAAAGGAACACACGACTCTCCTGACAGTTATCCAATATTAAGGACTATTGGTCAGCCATCTTTGAAAAAAAAATCCAAAATGGATGGGGTATGATTAATTGAAATTTTCATCCAAATGCATATTATAGGCATGAACATTGTCAATGATATAATAGATGACATAAATGCAACACTATTGATGTGAACATAATATCAGAAACAATATTTATTTGGCAGAAATAGTGCCCTTTATATTCGAAAGGTTTAGTGCAATTTTACTCTAAGATGTTTTGTTTTTATGTTAAATAAATTTGTCCATAGAATTGTCCATTTATCTAAAAATGGCACACGAGACATCATTTTTAAATTAAATACGGCATGTTATCACATCATCCAAATTTCGAAGTCAATCATTGTAAACAAAACAAGCTATTCTTTCAATGGCATGTACTTTCAAAATAATCTCAATGCTATA
>JAWPHD010016444.1:0-49743 GCA_037043455.1 Cyrtodaria siliqua
TAAGAATATTGAAGTAATGGGGACATAATATGCAAGGATATAGAGGTTATGGGGACACACTATGCAAGGATATATAGGGTATGGGGACATAATATGTACGGAAATATATGGTATGGGGACATACTATTTAAGGATATTGAAGTTATGGGGACATAATATGTAAGGATATACAGGGTATGGGGACATAATATGTAAGGATAAATAGGGTATAGTGACATAATATGTAAGGATATAGAGGGTATAGGCACATAATATGTAAGAATATATAGGGTATGGGGACATAATATGTAAGGCTATATAGGGTATGGGGACATACTATGTAATAATATAGAGGGTATGGGGACATAATATGTAAGGATATATAGGGTTTGGGAACATACTATGTAAGGATATATAGGGCATTCGGACATAATATGCAAGGATATAGAGGTTATGCGGACATAATATGCAAGAATATAGAGAGTATGGTGACATAATATGCAACGATATAGAAGTTATGGGAACATAATATGTAAGGCTATATAGGTTATAGGGACATAATATGCAACGATACTAGTATATATGGTATGGGGACATAACATGTAGGGATATATGGGGTATGGGGACATAATATGTATCAATATATAGGGTATGGGGACATACTATGTAAGGCTAAATATGGTATACGGACATAATATGCAAGGATATAGAGGTTATGGGGACATAATATGCAAGATTATTGTATACTTTCATATTGTCCCGTTTAGTGAGCATTGAGCTTAACGTGCAATATTCTACGATATTGATATTGCACGGGAACTTTTGCTCGTGCTTGCTAAGAGCCGCGAAATAGAAATAAGGAACTAATTTCAAATAAAAATAACGGAATACTTCCTATAGTTTCAACAAAAAAATAGGAGTTTATTTTCAACCTTTTATGCAAAAATTGATAAAATAATTCAAATGGACACTCACTCACTGTTTTTAACGTTATCGAATGGTAAACAAACTTCAGAAAATCGCTTGAGGTTTTTATTGACGTCATCCGACGTCGACGTCGTTTTCGCGCAAAATAATCATCCAGACAAAATGAAACTGAATGGCAAGATAGGAATTCCATCAAAAACTATAAAAATAACACAAATACAATGAAAAGTAATAGTTATACAATTAACATTGATCAAAAACAATATGAAAGTATACAATAAAAAGGTTATTGAATTTGTATGGCTAAATATGACTTGGAACTCGTTGTTTTGGCGCAGGACGACTCGCAAGCTCGTCGTCCTTTGCCAAAACAACTCGTTACAAGTCATATTTAGCCATACAAATGCAATAACCTATAATATAGAGGGTATGGTGACATAATATGCAACGATGTAGAAGTTATGGGAACATAATATGTAAGGCTATATAGGTTATAGGGACATAATATGCAACGATACTAGTATATAGGGTATGGGGACATAACATGTAAGGATATATAGGGTATGTGGACATAATATGTAACAATATATAGGGTATGGGGACATACTATGTAAGGAAATATAGGGTATGGGGACATAATATGTAAGGATATATAGGGTATAGTGACATAATATGTAAGGATATAGAGGGTATTGGCACATAATATGTTAGAGTATATAGGTATGTTGACATAATATGTAAGGATATAGAGGGTAAGGGGACATAATATGTAAGGATATAAAGGGTATGGGGACATAATATGTAAGAATATATAGGGTATAACATAATATGTAAGGATAGATAGGGGAAAGTGACATAATATGTAAGGATATAGAGGATATAGGCACATAATATGTAAGAATATATAGGGCTTGGGGACATAATATGTAAGGATATATAGGGTATGGGGACATACTTTGTTAGGATATATAGAGTATGGGGACATAATATGTAAGGATATAGAGGGTATGGGGATATACATTGTAAGACTATAGAGGTTATGGTGATATACTATGCTATTATATATAGGGTATGGGAACATAATATTTAAGGATATATAGGTTATGGGGACATAAATTGCAAGGCCATAGAGGGTATGGGGACATAATATGCAATGATACAGAGGTAATGTGGACATAATATGCAAGGATATATAGGGTATGGGGGCATAATATGTAAGGATATATAGGGTATGGGGAAATATTATGTAATGATATATAGGGTATGGGGACATAATATATAAGGATATATAGTGTATGGGGACCTAATATGTAAGGATATATAGGGTATGGGGACATATTATGTAAAGATATATAGGGTATGGGGAAGTAATATGTAAGGATGTAGATGGTATGGTGACATATAATGTAAAGATATAAAGGGTATTGGAATATACAATGCAAGAATATAGAGGTTATGGGGACATACTATGTAAGGATATATATTGTATGGGGACATAATATGTCAAGATATATAGGTTATAGTGAGATAATATGTAAGGATATAGAGGGTATGGGGCAATAATATGCAAGGATATAGAGGGTATGGGAACATAGATTGTAAGGATATAGAGGTAATGGGGACATACTATGTAAGGATATGAGAGTATGGGGACATAATATGTAAGGATATAGAGGGTATGTGGACATAATATGTAAGGATATAGAGGTAATGGGGACATAATATGCAAGGATATAGAGGTTATGGGGACATACTATGCAATGATATATAGGGTATGGGGACATAATATGTATGGAAATATATGGTATGGGGACAAACTATGTAAGGATATAGAGGGTTTGGGGACTTACAATGTAAGAATATAGAGGTTATGGGGACATCATTTGTAAATATATATGGTATGGGGATATTGTACGTATGATATAGAGGGTATGGAGACGTAACATTTAAGGACATAGAGGGTATGTGGACATACTATGTAAGGTTATAGAGGTAATGGGGACATACAATGTAAGGATATATAGGGTATGGGGACATAATATGTAAGGATATTGAGGTAATGGGAACATACTATGCAAGGATATATAGGGTAAGGGGACATAATATGTAAGGATATATAGGGTATGGGGACATAATATGTAAGAATATATAGGGTATGATAACATAATATGTAAGGATATACGGGGTATGGGGACATAATATGTAAGTATAAATAGGGTATAGTGACATAATATGTAAGGATATAGAGGGTATAAGCACATAATATGTAAGAATATATAGGGTATGGGGACATAATATGTAAGGATATATAGGGTATGGGGACATAAAATGTAAGAATATAGAGGGTATGGGGACATAATATGTAAGGATATATAGGTTTTGGGGACATACTATGTAAGGATATATAGGGTATTTGGACATAATATGCAAGGATATAGAGGTTATGGGGACATAATATGCAAGAATATAGAGAGTATGGTTACATAATATGCAACGATATAGAAGTTATGGGAACATAATTTGTAAGGCTATATAGGTTACAGGGACATAATATGCAACGATACTAGTATATAGGGTATGGGGACATAACATGCAAGGATATATAGGGTATCGGGACATAACATGTAACAATATATAGGGTATTGGGACATACTATGTAAGGATATATAGGGTATGGGGACATAATATGTAAGGATATATAGGGTATAGTGACATAATATGTAAGGATATAGAGGGTATTGGCACATAATATGTAAGAGTATATAGGGTATGGTGACATAAT
The DNA here is from genome assembly GCA_037043455.1 of Cyrtodaria siliqua. NCBI lineage: Eukaryota > Metazoa > Mollusca > Bivalvia > Adapedonta > Hiatellidae > Cyrtodaria > Cyrtodaria siliqua. The sequence continues at coordinate 3,689 of JAWPHD010016444.1, forward strand.
ATGTAAGGATATAGAGGGTAAGGGGACATAATATGTAAGGATATATAGGGTATGGGGACATAATATGTAAGAATATATAGGGTATGATAACATAATATGTAAGGATATATAGGGTATAGTGACATAATATGTAAGGATATAGAGGGTAAAGGCACATAATATGTAAGAATATATAGGGTTTGGGGACATAATATGTAAGGATATATAGGGTATGGGGACATACTTTGTTAGGATATATAGAGTATGGGGAAATAATATGTAAGGATATAGAGGGTATGGGGATATACAATGTAAGACTATAGAGGTTATGGTGATATACTATGTAATTATATATAGGGTATGGGAACATACAATTTAAGGATATATAGGTTATGGGTACATAATTTGCAAGGCCATAGAGGGTATGGGGAGATAATAAGCAATGATATAGAGGTAATGTGGACATAATATGCAAGGATATATAGGGTATTGGGACATAATATGTAAGGATATATAGGGTTTGGGGAAATATTATGTAGGGATATATAGGGTATGGGGACATAATATGTAAGGATATATATGGTATGGGGACCTACTATGTAAGGATATATAGGGTATGGGGACATAATATGTAAAGATATATAGGGTATGGGGACGTAAAATGTAAGGATGTATATAGTATGGTGACATGTTATGTAAAGATATAAAGGGTATTGGGATATACAATGTAAAAATATAGAGGTTATGGGGACATACTATGTAGGATATATATTGTATGGGGACATAATATGTCAAGATATATAGGTTATAGTGAGATAATATGCAAGGATATAGAGGGTATGGGGACATAGATTGTAAGGATATAGAGGTAATAGGAACATGATATGTTAAGATATGAGGGTATGGGGATATAATATGTAAGGATATAGTGGGTATGTGGACATAATATGTAAGGATATAGAGGTAAAGGGGACATAATATGCAAGGATATAGAGGTTATGGGGACATACTATGCAATGACATATAGGGTATGGGGACATAATATGTATGGAAATATATGTTATGGGGACATACTATGTAAGGATATAGAGGGTATGGGGACATACAATGTAAGAATATAGTTGGTATGGGGACATAATTTGTAAATATATAGGGTATGGGGACATAATATGTAAGGATATGTAGGTTATGGGGACATAATATGCAAGGATATAGAGAGTATTGGGACATAATATGCAAGGATATAGAAGTTATGGGGACATAATATGTAAGGCTATATAGGTTATAGGGACATAATATGCAACGATACTGTAATATAGTGTATGTGGACATAATATGTAAGGATATATAGGGTATGGTGACATAATATGTAAGAATATATAGGTTATGGGGACATAATATGTAAGGATATATATAGGGTATGGGGACATAGTATGTAAGGATATAGAGGGTATATGCACATAAGATGGAAGAATATATAGGGTATGGGGACATAATATGTAAGGATATATAAGGTATTCGGACATAATATGCAAGGATATAGAGGTTATGGGGACATAATATGTAAGAATATGTAGGGTATGGGGACATAATATGTAAGGATATATAGGGTATGTGGACATAATATGTAAGGATATAGAGGGTATAGGCACATACTATGTAAGAATATATAGGGTATGGGGACATAACATGTAAGGATATAGAGGGTATAGGCACATAATATACAAGGATATATAGGGTATGGGGACAAAATATGTAAGAAAAAAGAGGGTATGGGAACATAATATGTAAGGATATATAGGGTATAGCGACATAATATGTAAGGATATATAGGGTATGGGAACATAATATGCAAGAATACTAGTATATATGGCATGGGGACATATGTAAGGATATAGTGCGTACGGGGACATACAGTGTAAAAATATATAGGGTATGGGGACATACTATGTAAGGATATATAGGGTATGCGGACATAATAAGCAAGAATGTAGAGGTTATGGGGACATAATATGTAAGGATATATATGGTATTTGGACATAATATGTAAGGATATAGAGGGTACGGGGATATACAGTCTAAGAATATATAGTGAATGGAGACATAATATGTAAGGATATATAGGGTATGGGGACATAGTATGTGAGGATATAGAGGGTATGGTGACATAACATGTAAGGCTATATAGGGTATGGGGACATAATATGTAAGGATATATAGGGTATGGTGACATAATATGTAAGGATATAGAGGGTATGGTGACATAAGATGTAAGGATATATAGTTTATTCAACAAATACAGTAGACCATTTCGTCCATGAGTATACAAATACACATACAAATTTCAATTGCATTGGTCGATGGCAGTAACAAACATTAGATAGTATCAAATTTTGTACAATATACTAACATTCTAAATCAGTTTTAATTATGCTATTTCTAACAGTATAAGTTTTACTATAAATAATTGTTTAAAAGAGAAGCATACTTCAAATCCACGTGTCACATACAGTTATATTGTTGTTTGGGTACCTTGGGAGAGTACTAGTATTTATTGATTGTAATATATTTCATTTCGAATTTTAAAACCATCAAATATATAAGTAGCCAAATTCTTTACAGTAGTAAGCTTTTCTGATGTCAACAGTTCTATAAAATTGGGAATATTTGGTCTTTGCCAATAGTATCGATTGATAAGTTTTGTTCTTAGTTCTTTATATAAAGTACATTCCAATATAAAATGGTATTCGACTTCTAGAACGTCATATATACAACATTTTGCGCTCATTAATAGGAATACGGTGTGGCTTATGCCAACGACCCGCTTCTATTTGTAACCTATGGGAGGACATTCTTAATCTAGACAGAGCTACTCTAAATGTTCTTATTTGAACATTTTCTAGATATGATTTATACGAGAATACACAAAAAAATGAATACGTTTTAGTCTTTGAAAAATCCTGTATACGATAATTCCAGTTTTGGATAAAAGTATCTGATAATCTTTGTTTAAAATTTGATATGAACATACTCATATTTCTAACACCCTGAAATAACCACACATAATTAAAACCCATGCTCTCAAACAAGTATTTTACTTCTGATGCCCAGTTTTTCTTATTAGGCCTCATCTCAATGTCACAAAGCATCATATTATAAACAGCTTTTATATATTTATTGCTTTCACAATTTAAAACTTTTAACCAGTACTTAATTAAAGCTATAATTCTATGCTGTTTTAAAGGTGTCCTGCCTAGTTCACCATATACAAAATCATTTTGAGTTTATTTGTTAACCCAAAGAGGTAATGGGGACATAATATGCTAGGTGATATACGGTATGGGGACATACTATGTAATGATATATATGGTATGGGGTCATACACTGTAAGAATATAGAGGTTATGGGGGCATACTATGTAAGGATAAATAGGGTATGGGGACACAATATGCAATGATATAGAGCTTATGGGGACATAATATGCAAAGATATAGAGGGTATGTTGACATAATATCATCGTCGAAACCCACGTTTGATTGATTACGTTATACTCCATTGGTGGAGAGTAACGGAACAAATCACACATGGGTATCCGACGATGACATAATATGTAAGGATATATAGGTTATGGGGACATAATATGTAAGGATATATAGGGTATGGGGACATAATATGTAAGGATATATAGGGTATGGGGACATAATATGTAAGGATATTTAGGTTATGGGGACATAATATGTAAGGATATATAGGGTATGGGGACATAATATGTAAGGATATATAGGTTATAGGGACATAATATGTAAGGATATATAGGGTATGGGGACATAATATGTAAGGATATATAGGTTATGGGGACATACTATGTAAGGATATATAGGGTATGTGGACATAATATGTAAGGATATATACGGTATGGGGACATTATATGTAAGGATATAGAGGCTATGGGGACATATAATGTAAGAATATAGTGGGTATGGGGACATAATATGTAAGGATATACATACTATGTATGAATGTAGAGGAATATAGAGGTTATGGGGACATACTATGTAAGGATATATAGGTAATGGGGACATATTATGTAAGGATATACATACTATGTAAGAATGTAGAGGAATATAGAGGTTATGGGGACATACTATGTAAGGATATATAGGGTATGGGGACATACTATGTAAGGATATAGAGGCTATGGGGACGTATAATGTAAGAATATAAAGGATATGGGAACATAATATGTAAGGGCATATAGTGTATGGGGACATATGTATGGATAAGAGGGTACGGGGAATTACAATGTAAAATACATAGGTTCGGGGACAGACTGTGTCAAGATATATAGGATATAGGAACATTACTATATTATGTACGAATATATAGAGTATGGGGACCTAATATGTAACAATACAAAGGGTACGTGGCAAACGCTGTAAGGTTATAGACTACAATGGGTATACGAGTATTTGTTAATGTTTGTTCGTGATTGTTTTGTTTTCTTTTCATTTGTGAATACAACTCTTTTCTTAAATTTTATAATCGTGATAATTGTTACAACAATCAATTTGACATAATTCGTGTCTCTATTTGTATTTTACGTTACCATTACTATTAAAAATTTAAAAAATAGAACATTTTCTAATAGATATATTGTAATGTTGTCATCACACGCATGTTCCCACAAGCATTCTACATTTCGATCAACAGTGTAGAATGAACTAACAAACTTGTATAAGACAATTACAGTGGTTTCATATTAAATCGCTTTTACCATATTTTAAAAGGTCGTAACTGCCAGATACAACTTTTGGATGAACATGATATCTTCCTTTTCTATTATCTAGTAACATAGGGTCGTAAGTGCAATTGCTCAGATTACAAATTCAAATCTAAATTTTTTGAAACAACACAAACTTTGTTTTATGAGAAAGCAAACTACATCTTATTCATATGAGATTGTTCAGAGAATTCACACAATTGATACTGTCAGTCCGTTTTTTTTTCATTTTCCCGAAAACAATGATTTTTCGCTTAAGACATTATAATTCTAGACCATCGATATGTCGCATACGGACTTAAATTTTGTTGAGATCACGTTAAGTTGACTGAAATATTGCGTCACTCATTCTTATCTGGACAAGATACATATGCCGACATAAGCACTTCTGTTGCAATAAAATATGCAAGCACAGCCACAGTTGGATTCACGGCCCATCTACAAGCAAGTGGAATATTAAACAAGAGGACCAAAATAGCATTTAACATTTCACCGGATTATCTTCGAAAAGACGAAAACTGTTAAAAAAAGCTTATAATTCATGACATAATGAGATCACGCAGTCAGTGGTGCCATATCATAAATCCCTGCACCGCCTTAAGGTGTACATGGTGGGGATCTCAATGGTTTCCATATTATGACCCAGGTATTATGTCCGAAGGGGTGGGGATGGACCCTGGGGCCATTGCTCAGTAGGTGTATAAATGTGGTTTTAGGGAAGAAACTCTTTTAAGGTTTTTTCTTATACGTGTCTATGTAAAACATGTGACCTCTACAGTGGTGCCAAATTTGACCACATGGTCACGATTTGAACAAACTTGATAGAGGACCATACTCTTATTGTACATGCTCACTATTATACCTCAAGATCTACCTCTTATACCACAATAGCCTAAATACACACTATGCATCGTGTAATACCCGAGGATATACACAGCATATGTTAGTTATTGTGGTATTATCTCGTGCATTATCTCCCCGTACACGTGCAAAACTCATGCTCTATCCTATACTTGTACCATAGCTCTAATGGTTTTCCTTTTTTCCTGCTTATGATATAATTTTCATAAACCTGAAGGCCTAAGCCTAGACCGTACAATAACTGCCGGTATATTTCAGCCGTGCTATAACTGACAGATTTGGCAGTTATACCATGGTGTACCAAATGACCCTTTTTAAAAGGCGTTCCTTTGCGAGTTAAATAACAGGAAATAGTGAAAACAAGAGTAGCAACATTGATTTTTATTAAGGATAAAATCAGCTTTTACATGAAATAATTGTTGTCTTTTAAAATCCAATTTATATGTAATGATTGCTCGTTATAAACCGATAATCCTCGTAATTCAACATGTACCAAACACAAACACGATTTTCTTTGCAAGTACAATCTGTTAATTGTGGAAACATACACAAAAAGAACATTTTATCAAACTTCTCTGAACCATAACAGTCAGTTTCAAATGATAAATTCAAGATAATTATAGTTTATTCTTGAAAGTACACTATTTAAAGTCAAATAGGTTTTAAACTTTCAACACACTTTAAAACCATAAATGCAGATCAAAAGTTAAATGTACATCCTGTAAACTGAACATTTCTTGAAGTCGATGTAAAATCCTTAAGAAACGCAGGGGTATCTGGCTCTTCATTTTCCTTGGAACCGGTCTGAGATTTGGTCCCGTTTTTAATTTTAGAAAATTTACTAACATTTTGTTCACAGTTTTCCCTTTCGGAAACACTAGTTTCACTCACTGGGTTTAAGACAGTCGATGGCCGCTTGCGTACACTGTCAGATGGCCGTTGTATTTACGAACAGCATTAACGGATCTGTGACCGGTCCTGGACATGATTTCCTGTTCGTCAATGTTAGCGTCATACAAACTGGAAGCACATGTTCGTTTGCCGCTGTGATTGGTAAAGTTACCTTTAATATCTCCGAGTTCAGCTATCCGTTTCATGAATTTATCCAACTTGTTGACGCCGACCGGTTGATCCGAATATCTGACGGATTCTCCGTCCAGAGACCGTTGGTAGAATCGGCCTTCGTTTCCTAACGCCTGTAGATACAACTCGAAAAATGTTGCCAGGCAACGGGGTCCTGAAAGAAGAACACACCGATTTAGTATAAACTGTAAACGGGTTGTAACTGTACGGTTACAACTACATATCAGATGCTTTAAAAGTTCGCAATACTAGCAGTCTTGAAAATTCAGTACACATTCAGTCAAACCTGTATTAAGAGATCACTAAAGGGGAGAGAAAAATGGTCTCTAAACACAGATGGTCTCTAAACACAGGTGGTCTCTTAATACAGTTGCATTTTAATTTAAAACAATACAATTGGGAACTCAAACGGTGTTCTCTTAAAGCAGATGGTCTCTTAATAGAAGTGGTCTCTTGACCAGGTTTGATTGTAAAAGGTAACATGCATGATGTGACTGTACACTAAACGAAACTCGTATCTTTTAAATGGAATGTACAATTGTGACGAAATATCGTTTGAAAATTCATCAATATATTTTTAACAGATTCATCCAATAAAATTGAAAAAAGGTCAATTTGATAATCAGACCACATTCTGTCACCGCTTTAAAGAACGTGTTAAAACTTTCAGGAGCAAATTATGGTGTAATTTTGTTATCTATATTTTCGCTAAAATGCGTACTGTATGCATTTTGAAAGGGACACACGGCAATCTTGATTACATTTTGTTTAAAACTCGCGGCGTCCCGTTAGACTTTTCGAGATAAATGTATTTTGTAATAATATTAATTATAAGAATAGTTCAGAGAAAACATTGTTTTTGCATATTACTGGTAATTATATTGCACCAATAATAAAAGAATCGATGTTGCGGCTTTTGTGTAATAAATGTGATGGTTAAGTAAATGTGACATTTAAGATAACTTACCGTCTTCACAATAATGTTTAATATCCTTGTTTGTAAGACCTTTTTGTCCAAGTCCTCCTTTAAATGTTTTACAATTCCTGCCCACAAAACGTATGTATCTTCCGGAAGAATCTCTACCCACGTGAAACTGGCTACAGTCCAGGTTTTTGTGTTCGTCCCTGCCCCGTAATCCAAACAGTTTACATGAATAAAAGAATAGTGTATAATTATTGTAATGTTTGCGAGTCTTTCATACCAAACACTTCTTGTTCCCACAACTTATTCTCGTCATCAAATGACAGAGGGTCAGCTTGACGGGGTTCGGTCCCAATACCTCTTTCTAGCAAGTATTTCATCAGACTATCTAGTGTTTATCGAAACTCGGCAAATTCAGGGTCTTTTTCGTCCAAAAAGTTTTTGTCGTAAATTTTGTTTTCACGCAAATGCCTTAAAAGTCCACAGATACTGGCATACACTGATTTGCCGGTATATTCTGTGCCTTTCTGGGTACGAATTTCCAAAATAAATCTTTGCAACCAATACGACATTGCAGATTTACCCATTGATAACAGATCAGGAATAGTGTCCATTCTCGCGTTTCGCCAACTTTCGAATATATTAACTGACCACGTATTACTTTTTAATGTATTTCTGTTCTTTTTCGATTTATTCAACTGTTCAATCTTGTTTTCTGTGACTGGAGGTGCGAATCTGGAAGCGTTATCAGATTTTACGCGAGTATTATCAGGCTGCGCTTTCACGTCATCGGTAGAGGATTCGATGCCCGGCACAGCTGCTGGTATTGCCTCGGTTGCCGACCCCATATTTGCCTTTTCATCTTCCGAAAGAAATGTATTTATGTGGAATCAAATGTCAAACGAAATATCGCCTAAAGGCATATCTAAAAAATTCATTTCAAGCAAATCTACATCTTGCGATATTTGAATATTTTCATCACTGTCATTCAATGCTTTCAATTCCCAAAATTCAGTTTCTAAATTCGCCGCTATCTGGCTCAAAATTAAATCATCTCCGTCATCCATTTCGACTGCAGTTTAGCACAAAAATAAATTTCTGTGTAAATGTTGTTGCCAAAAACGCGCGAATCGACTACACATTACCAAATATGGAAACACGACTCCACATTAACAAATATGGAAAAAACACAGCACTCTTTGACATTGGATTTGCGCAATAATATGTAAGGGCGATTGGCTGCAACAATAAACACATGCGTCCAGGCCCATAACGCGTGATCATGCTATTTCTTGATTGGTCGAGCCTTTTTAAACTGAAAAATGAAACGCCCTAAAGACTTCTTGCACATGCGTAGTTGGGTAAATAACTAAGTTATTGGGTAAATAACTAACTAAATAGCGTAGTTGGGTAAATAACTAAGGTACAAAACATTTATAACATATTTTCTCGTATATACGATTTATACTGCACTCTCGGGCAGCAGTATAAATCGCATATACTCGAAAAAGAGTGCTATAAATATTACTTGTATGAGAGCTCTATACCTTGTAGCCTAAAGGGAGAAGATGTTTTCAATTTTTATCTGTATAAGTCTATGTAAAATAAGTGATCGCTGGGGCGTGGTCGTGTCGCCATTTAAAACATCTTGGTAGAGGACTATAAGCTAATGATAAATGCGTACTATACTGAGCAAAAATAGAAACGTTCCCAACTTTACCCATAGATTTAGACACAATGAAATTATATTTTATTTAATCTTATATGCCAATACCTTTGTTAAAGGCCAGCACTGTCATGAAAACAATTTTCAAACTTGTGGGCAAACTTATTCCCATTGATTTGGTGTAAACAGCATTTCCGGGTCTTGTTGTTAAAACTTTGAGTTAACACAGTTTTGTTATATTGAAACAAACAGAGAATGACCTCATCACCACAAAAACAGAGAAAAGACGCTGATCTCTTCACTCATTTTTGCGCCATACAGCTTTCAAGAACGAATATTTTCAGATTACCTCCCTTTATAATAAAAATAGAGTGATTTAGCAATTTCAATAAAACATGTTTTAGCAGCAACAGACAAACTTTGGTTTTAATGATTATTAACATTGATCAGAATGACTGAGTGATAAGTATAAAATGATGAAATTGTATCTAGATTGGTGTACAAGGTGTAACAAAGTCAACCCTATGCAAATCACAGCTGAAAAGACTGTATATATTTGCAGAACTTTTTAATTCTTTAAGGTCACACACCACTATTGATGTGGGGCTTCTGATTGGCTGAAAACAGTATAGGGTCTATTATGGGCATCTTGTCAAATTGTAAGGTAGATTCTGATTGGATTAAATTACCCAAATCATAACAAATCCCCATAAAACATCAAAATATTATATCTCCATCAAAAAACATGTTGATTTTAGGATATTTTGACTGAAATTTGAATTTGTATGGATACATTTGTACTGAGAGTATATTTGCAAAAAGCCAAACTTCTTTACTGCCATTCTTGGGGTTCCCACCTTCAGTGAAATATTAGAGGTTAAAAGCATTAAATTACCCCCTATCTGCTGGTCATTTTGAGTGTCTCTAAGACAATTCTTTATAAAAAGTTAGGTTTTATCATCCGATCCGATATAAGAATGTGGGTTGTAGGTCAAAAGGCTATAATGGAGGCCTATGGGAAGGGCAATAGTGGTATATGACCTAAAGCTAGATTCTGCATAGGGTAAAAGTGAAAGTAGACATACTTTTTTTCTAACACAATGATTTGAAAGTGTGAGAAATGTTGAATTATAGTGTGTTTTGACTTTTCTTATAACTCTTTTCATGGTTTATAACTTTTTGAAAGTTTTATGATGAAAATAGGTAATTTAATTTTTTTATTAAGGGTTGTGGACACAAAATAAGCCATACCTGACACCTGGTATACAAAATTGGCCTGTAATGCACATGTTTGACAAAATTAAAGGTATTTCTAGTAAGTTTTATTCATTTCTGAGGACTTTGCATACAATTTTTGGCAAAAATGTCAGAAAGCGACAATTTACATCTGTCCACAAAGATGTTGAAAAGCCGGTTATGTCTGTTGATGTTGAGGTAAACTCTGATTCCGAGATCGTCGTTTCTTAATGGTTAGTATCCATATGTAAATATTTTATGCGGTTTAATACATTTTATAAATTAAATAATTTAGTTGGCTAAAAATATTACCTTTTCTATGTTTTCAAAAAAAATAATTCTACCCCACCCCGTTCATTTTAATGAATTTTCTTGGATCTGTACTGTAAACAGTGCTTATTGGCTGCATGGTTGCATGGAAATGACCTGTAAAGATAGTACAAACAATATCTAATAAAAAAATACATTAAATAGTACAGTTACAGGCAATATTTTGTAATGAGCATATTGTAAAACATGGCATGGCCCTATAAATGGAGTTGGGGAAGATAGTCTCAGAATTATTTTTTGTCATTTTTAAACTGAAAAGTTGCATTTTCTTATAGATTTCACATATAGAAACTGCTGAGTAAACCGTTTGTAAACCTACCGACGACGAGGTATATATTTAACTTACATATTTTGAGAATCCAAATACAATTGTCTGTAGACATAGTATAAACGGCTTTAACCAGCCAGGTTAAACCCCATAACTGCAGCATCGAATTAAGAGTTACCAACTCATAATTCCTTTCGAGCATATTCAGTCATGAGTACTTTAGGAATTCGTGAAAAGTACTACATTTAATCGACAATTCTAATAGACCCGCACTATATAGCGTAGTTTAAAATATCTCGTTATATTGAACGATATATCACTATAATTTTTGCAACGACGTTAGGAGAATAAGCATTGCGCATTGCGCGTTGTAAAGTATGCAACGTTAGGAGAGTAAACAAAGCAATGCGAAAGATTTCAGATGTGTGCGTTATTTTCACATTTTAGGGGTATTAGAATAGAAATAGAACATCGTTTACGGTGCTCGTGAAATTATTGTTTAAAATTGAACTCCAAACCGTGATATATTAAACGAGAATTCACAGTAAACGATGTTCTATTTCTTAAATATACATCATTCTATGGCCTGGATAGAGTTTGGATGAACGTTGTTTAATATAATTTTGCCGTTATTTGGCGAGTTAGTTTCTTTAAATCGATAGAAAAATGTGTTTAAAAATGAATACAATTTTACCTAAGTTACAATATTGCTAAGAAGCTTTATGAATACGGACCCATGTAATGATCTGGTACAATATATACTCGCTGGACTTATTTTATTGCTTAATCTAAAAACGAATTTTACAGAAAATGTATGCCTAGTTTATCCGATATTTGTTCTCTTAATTTTGAATAATGTTGGAGTAACATTACAAAAGCGTAACCATTCCGTTAAACGATGGGAAAGCTTATATTAATAGGAATTTATAACGGATATTTCGATAAGAAAACACGTTTAAAAACATTGGTTACTGAAAAAATCGGACCACGTAATGGTTTAAAGTGTTTTAATCGGAGTGTTGAAGCTACATACCCTTTACTTATAGTTCATGTCTCTTCTTCGTTGGTGAGCATGTTCATGTTCACCGGCCGATTGAACATCCTTATATTTAAAGAAACTAACCCACCAAATTACGGCAAAAAAAAACAACTCTGTCCAGGTGTTCATTTCATATAATAACGTATATGTGTCGATTAAACGTATATTTTTTCACGGGTTCCTAATATAGCCGTGATGGAATATACGTGAATCATGAGTTGGTAACTCTTAATTCAACGCCCCAGTTTGGGGTTTGGCTTGGCTGGTTAATATCATTTATATTTTTCTATAGAGTTTGGATTCTCAAAATATGTAAGTTTTATAAAAGCTTCTTCTTCTTCTTCTTCTTCTTCTTCTTCTTCTTCTTCTCAGTAGAATCAGTCGACAGTAGGTTTAGAAACGGGTGCATCTATTGTAAAATTTGACTGTTGGTGGCGGGATAGCTACCTTAAGAGATCAAATATAACGCATGACATCCTTTACTTACTATACATCGAGTGGTGCACATCCTACCTGTACACAGTCCTATCATTCCCAGAAAAGAAAGGTTTGCCTTTTTCGAGACTCGAACCTACGCACTTCTGATTTACAATCAGACGTTCTATCCGTTTAGTTATACATCGTATATTTAGTACAATATCTTAAGCCAAAAAACAACAATTTGAACGGACCTCATGGTGTATCAGTATACAGTTCATCATGTCGCACATGTGCATTCTAACGCAATGTTCCTATAACGCATTTCACCATTTCATTGGCTAATATCTCAAATTTTCGACCGTAAAACTCCCGAGTAGACGTCTGGAAAGTACGTGGCGTCACACAATGTTACAACAAAAGACGTTATGGGATCAGGGCTTTTTTCCATAAAATGTTCCATGTTTTGGGGGAAAACAAGTTTATTTCTCATTATGTGAAAAGATGTAATATTTTATCAATTAAGTAAATATGACAAAACTATGCTTTATTTATATTTTCATTCATTATAATTACATACTTCTCAAAACAGACAAAAACATTTTGCAGAATTAATGCTTTTTCTCATATTCTGAGAAAACCATTCCATGGTGTTCACAATCTGGACGGTATATGGTTGGTTTTACTATCCGATATTAGAAATTTCAGACCGTAAAACCACTCATATACGGTACCAGATTAAAAATACAATAGCGTAAGGTGCCCTGTTCAAATACCTATCCGGGCAACATTTATATATTACATATATTCAGAAGTCGTATATTCATCTATTTCTGGTTTATATACCGACTTTTTGGATTTGGATGTTCGTCAAACTGAAACTATTTCAACTGTGACTTATTCATATTCATGAGTTAGTACCATGTTATGTACAGCGTCTGTAGCTTTCAGGACTTTTTAAATGTATTTGCATTTACCTTTTCAGAATCTGGGACACATCAAGACGGTCTTATTGAACAACGCTTCCACTAAGTAAACAGATCATTTATTTCTACGATAACGACCGTATTAATTGACGCGGCACGAACAACATAGAAAAGCAGAAAGTTGAAAATAAAATAATTATGTACATGTTAAATGAGTATTTTAAATGTATTAATACAAATACATAACACACGATTTACAGCTTGAATACTAAATTTGGTTTGATGATGCCCTATTTTACAATTGGCACTGTGATTGCTTTAGAAGTATATGTCTGCATTTGTACTGGATGGATCATTAATAGTGATTTGTTACGTACCATTGGATAGAATATTTGTGAATTGATCGACTTTAAAAAGGAGTAAGGAGCTTTCATACTGGTGTTTATATCATTTGTATTTAAAAACAAATACGTGCAAGATCATCGGCAAATCGTAAGACATTACACATGTCATATTAATCTGATATCAGTACTGTTTAAGCAAGATAAAGCCAGCAGCATCCAAACAGGTACGTCCTCTTGAAGTAGTAAAAAAAGAACACACTATGTTGAAAAATGGAGTTAAGCTTTACACATAAGAGGTCTTGTTTCTTCGTCATCATCTGCATTATGCTGGTGTCAGTGGTGTTGTTTGTATCAACGTATAAAGGCAACAAGTCTGGACTCATTTTTATTAGAAATATGACAAACCAAAGAAATTCAACTATAGACATTGCAGCTGCAGCTCCACCGCTATTATCTCAATTGCCGAATATAACAGTACCTCCGAATATTTGTAGGAACTGTTATATGTCGGATTTTAAATTGTTAATAAACGTGCCAAATTTGTGCGAAGAAGAAGTAGATATACTTATTTTGATCACATCAGCTCCGGTTAATATAAATTCACGGAACGCCATTCGTCAAACCTGGGGCGGAGTGTGTAATAATACAACATCCGGTAATACAACATCCGGTATTAAATGCGTGTTTTTGTTAGGTTATCAGAATGACACCGAGATAAATACGCGCTTGATGGCGGAAAGTAAGCAATATCATGACCTAATTCAATATGACTTCCATGACAGCTATGCAAACCTAACATATAAAACAATGACGGGATTAAGATGGACATCAGACAGATGTAATAATGCCAAATATGTTATGAAGACGGACGATGATATGTATGTAAACACGGAACTATTACCGGTAATGTTAAAATCCGATCCTACCAAACGCTACATGGGTGGCTTCTGCTGGGGCCCAAGCGAACCTCATAGAAACATCAATTCTAAGTGGTACGCGTCCACCAAGCAGTTCGCGCGGTCGTTGTATCCCACAATGTGTAGCGGAACCGGGTATGTGATGTCACAGGATGTAGCAAATGGCGTTCTCAGAACTTCAGCAGATATCCCTTTCTTTTACCTCGAAGACGTTTACGTTGCTCTGTGTTTAGATAAAATGGGCATAATGCCAGCTAAACTTGTGGGATTTAGCAACATGCTAGATAAATTTGAAGCTTGTTCATGGAGGAACAAGATCATAACTTCACATGAATTGTCAGCGGACCGTTTGAAAGATGTTTGGGGAAAAATTCAGACATGTCCAAAACAAGATCTCCGTCCGAAGAATTGATACATCTTGTATTAGTTCAATTTGATTAAAATCGCTCGTGCCTTTTCATATCAGTCCATAACCTGTTTTCGCACCTTAACTGTTTTATATATCCGGATTAATATACATCGCCTTTGATAAAGAAGGCGCATCGTGAGAATAATTATGCACTGTTTAATAAGAACTTAAGGTGCAACCTTTGAAAAGTTGGTAGGAGTTTAGTTTACGGATTCCACACAAGGCAGCATTTTTTAAAATGAAAGTATGCAAAAGAATGGTTCATATTACTAATGGAAATAACAAATGGATACCTAAATTAATCCAAAAACACTTTTTGTTCAATTAAGGAAAATAAAAGACGACGAACGGGAAAAGCCCGATGAGTTAAGCTTTTTGTTTGGATGATATATGCATTAGTGAAAGACATTTGGTTGAAATAAACAGTTTGAAAAAGCTCAATCTCATTAAAATCAGACCCTTTATCACGCTACCATACTGTTCGCTACTATCTGAGCGGAGAGTATTAAAGCGTAATTAGGATATGCTTTCAATGAGATTGGAAAAAGCTCTAAGGTTGGCATTTACTGAAAACAAAAATGACCGTGAGTTCCAGTGTAGAAAGTGATATTTTGGAATGAAACTCATGAAGACCTACTTAAGGCTCGTTACTCGACTGAGTGATTTTCGGAAAAAAAGGATGTAGTGGCAGATATGTTGGATACTACCGACTGTCAAACAATGGAAGTGAGTGTCAAGTCATATGTTTAGACAATGATATGGATCGCACGATACTAACTCGAAGAGTGTTCGACTAAACATGCTAGCAATTCTTGGTGTTTTTGTGTAAAAAATACTATTAATTTTTATATGTTATCGTAAGCACCTTGCTTTTTTATGTAAAAGACAATATGCATGACAACGGAGGTTAAGGTTCACGTCAGTGACTAGCAGAAGCAAAGAGGCCAGAGGTAATAAACTACGAGCATACACTACTTCTAAAAGTGAATAAGGTATTTAAACTGAGATTTGAAACCATTAACTTTCCCGCATGAGCCGAAGTACGCTTTAAACATGGCTTTACATATTACATATATATATATATATATATATATATATATATAATATATATATATATAATATATCGTCACCTTAGAAGTAAAAGGTGTTGAGTGCCTTCTTTGTTCATATACTCATAGCACCCTTTACATCTAATATGACGATATATACACTACCAGGTTAACAACAAGACATTTATTAATTGATACAATTGATGTCAGCAATAATTTCTATTTTTTGAAAGAAATTCGACTATACAACTTGTTCTACTGTGTTTTTATTTACATTTTCATTTTATTTGACAGTATAACAAATATGTTTAACGAATGATATTTGTGTATTAAGGTTCCCTGTGTGGTTGACGGGGTAGAATACAACCAGTGAAAATCCCACAAAAGGCATAGGGGTAGAACCCTCTTCCCACCCTTCATGTTAATTTTGATATTTTTTTATCATGCTTGTTCAAGTTCTTCATCATGATACCGCGTATGCAAACGTGGAAAAGTGGTTCCATCGTAAATGGAGTGTCTTCTATAGAATTTGCAGCAACTCTGCAGTTCTGCAGGTAAGAAGGTTCTAGCCCCATTTTTCATGTTTTATCTTGATGTAAATGGATGAAGAGCCTGGCATGTTCATTCCAATTAGACGCCATATAACATTTCATGTGTTTGTGCACGGTAAATTCCAATCTAACATGGTTTAATAAAATACTCAATGCTGATTGGTTACTGGGGCGGTCTTCAAAAAGCTATACAATACCACTGACGTCATGTACGTCAACCGTTAAGGCGTCATTTTAAACGCCAGAAAACACGTTAACAGTTGAGAGATCATTTTAAACGTCAGATGCAAAGAACAATGCAGTGGAATGCGTTATGTTAAGCGACGCTACATTACAACAACACGTTTAAAATGATGAAGCTGTATATTCTTCTCCTTTGAGGTTGAGAGATAGGCATAAAATGTAAGTTGTGAGCATTTTCTTTTGTACTTTGTGCAATCTCGAGACAAAATGTGTATCATGATACATAAAAATACACGTCAGATAACAAATAAAATATTCCCAGCGGGTTTATATTGTGCGAGATCAAAACGTGGTGTTGAGACTTGAAACACATCAAAACCGTATGTGTATCGATGAACTTAAAGTCCCGCCCACCAGGTATTGATCTGGGACAATATAAACCTACTGGAACTATTTTATTTCTTAAATTCAATTCTGAATTACAGTTGTATTGAAAAGCTGTAGTATTAACAACTAAAAAACTGACATATTTTGATTAGCTTATATATATATAAGGGTGCGAAAATACATACATCTACAAAATAACTTTCAAAAAGCACTGGATCCCCGAGGGGATACGAAAATGTTGGAATAAATTAATAGATGGGGAAAAAACATTTATACAGTGCTACAGTTTATAAAAACCCAAGCGCTTTCCGAGTAATCCCTTTTGGTGAAAGGTTTGAACTTCTGCCCACGCCCCAAACGTTATGACAGAGACAGCCTTATAGAAGATACTAAAGTGTTTAGCAGAAGGCTGAGACTCAAATCTAATTTTGAGAAACCCGATTTCGGGCATGACAACAGTGTCACACCTCATAATACCACTTCTCAGCCGGACCAGACACCCCATTCGAATAATTCGATGAGCACAATTCCAGATAGTCAACCAGACATAAACACCACACAAGAAACTGAGAGGTATAAGAAATTTAAACTCCGAAGTGACTGGCAACCACCCAGACGGTCAGGTAAACTCGAAGCGTTCATTCAAAATGTAGAGGCAGATATCACAGCATTCCAGCCACCTAACTCACACCATCAAAACATATCTAGAGCAGAACAAATTGCGATCAACTTACTAAAAAAGAGAACAGATATCATAATCAAACCTGCGGACAAAGGTTCAGCAGTGGTCGTTATGGATAGAGACCAGTATGTCTCTGAAGCGGAAAGACAGTTGACTCAACCTACTACACGCCTCTTGACCATGACCCAACTTTAGAGTTTGCTGCCGAAGTGACCAATGCTGTAACATAACTGTTTGAACAAGGTCATATGAGTCAGGCCAATATGGACTACCTCTTAGTTCCTAACCCCAAGGCAGGCAGATTTTATCTCTTACCAAAGATTCACAAACCAGGTAATCCCGGTCGACCAATAGTATCGGCAAACGATCATCCCACAGAAAAAATATCAGAATTTATAGACTTTTACCTGAGACCCCATGTTGTATCTCTATCGTCATACATCAAAGACACCACAGACTATCTTCGGAGACTAGAGTCCAACATATCAGTCCCGGAAAACACTCAACTTGTATCATTGGATGTTACATCCCTCTACACCAACATTCCTCGCGAAGAAGGTATTTTGGCTTGTAAGGAGGCATGGGATCGTAGAGTTCATAAAGATCCATCCACCAGCATACTTGTTAGGCTCCTCACGCTTATCCTCAAGTGCAACAATTTCGAATTTAATGGGAAAAACTACCTCCAGGTTCAAGGCACCGCCATGGGGACAACAATGGCACCTTCATATGCCAATGTGTTTATAGGCAGACTGGAAGAACAACTCCTATCTGTACCACTGTGGTTACGTTTCATTGACGATGTTGATATGCAATGGTGTCATGGACCAGACACTTTACAAGCCTTTATAGACATGGTCAATGCATTCCATCCCTCAATCAAATTCAAAGCAGAGGTTTCCAATGAGAAACACGTGTTCCTAGACACAGTTTCACATATAGAGAACAATGTAATTATTGTTGACCTCTTCTCCAAACCCACGGACACACACCAGTACCTTCTGCCAAACAGTAGCCACCCTAAAACAATGCTGCAAGAACATACCATTCAGTCTTGCACTTCGTATCAGACGAATATGTTCAAACTATTTCTTATCTTCACTCGGTGCCAAAAACACAATCAAAAGTGTCACAAACTGCAAATCCGCAAACGTCATCTACTTAATGACGTGTATGATTTGCAAAAAACAGTATGTCGGTGAAACAAAGCAGGCGTTGAACCTCCGATTAAACCTCCATCGCTCCGATTGTAAATTACGTAGGTTTGCTAGGTCGCCAGCGGCCGAACACTTCAGTTCAGAAGGTCACACGTTCAACGACTTGTCTCTGACATGCATTCGAACACAATCCAAATTGGACCGACGCTCAAATTATGTTTTTATAAACTGTAGCACTGTATAAATGTTTTTTTCCCCATCTATCTATATATATACAAAAATGACAAAATGAACATGAATTCGACGGAATTTTATCACTCTGCCGGTAAAATCAGTGGTCCTATTCGACGGAATTTTATCACTCTGCCGGTAAAATCAGTGGTCCTATTTATAGTTATATTTAAAATTCCGTCGAATTCATGTTCATTTTGTCATTTTTTGTCATTTGTATTAAAGGTTTTTATTATCATTCCATGTATTGTTTCTGTTGCTAGAAAGCAATAAATGTGGCTCCAAATGTAGCGTCCTGCAGGTGAAAATGACTTTAGGTACATTGTTTTAACTATTTTTTTTTCGATATCAATAGAGGTTGACCTGGAATGTTCATTCCTGTTGGCGCCTTAATCTTAAACGGTTAGTGTTGATGCGCATAGGTATAAGATTCAGATAGATAGGGAATTCCAACCCTCGGTATAAGTGTTTTAATCGGTTCAGATAAAAACACTTATACCTCAAGATGGAATTCCCCATCTTCATCAGCTACCCATGAAAAATTCTTATAATCTAGCCCTGGTAAAATGACGGATTTCCTTGTCCGCTATGCAAGAACAGGCTTTCTTGCATCCACGTTATACATGGGGATGAAAAGTCTTATCTTTATGGGTAAAGATAAAAGTCGCGCGCGCACCAACATCCGGTAGGCAGGAAAACATGCAAAACGTTAGTAGCTGACGTCGTCAACGCACAACATGTCTCTAATATGCAAGAAAAAAAATCAATCATGGGTATTCGATTCAGATGGACAATTCTAACCCGCGGAGTACGTGTTTTAATCGGAAAAAATAAAAACACGGTTCTGATAAAAACACGTATACCTCGGGTTGGAATTCCCTATCTTCACCTGATACCCATGAAAGATTCATATATTCCATCACTCATGTAAAACGCGGATAACCATATCCGGTATGCAAGAAAGGCATTGTCATAATAACAGCCTGGTTTGGCAATTGGTACTTTGCGGAACGGAACCAACAGTGAGGCCCCATACGGGGAATATCGTAATAAAAAACAAATGGTACTTGCTATCACTTTATTTAATATTATCACTATATATTGTTTGTTTTAATCAGCAATCGAGTTTAAACTGCGATGTTCCAAAGCATTCCGCTCAAATTATGCGAAAAGTAATTTGAATCTAATTATAATGACAACCCTGTTCCGTTCCGCAAAATACCGATACCCATATTGGTATTGGTACTTTGCGGAACGGAACGGAACAAGGTTTCCAAAGTTGCTAGATTGTAATCAGTTCTCTGATAATGTGTGTAGTATTTTATCTGGAAGCAGTTTGTTTGGTCAATACAACACATGAAACTGATATATGCAAAACTGCATAGAAACTGTTTCCGTTTTCATTATATGAGTACTTCCAGATTTATCTCCACATCTTTTATTGTTTAATGCATAACTGTGGTTCCACACACATATTAAATGACACATTGCATGTCCTAATTGCAGACTTTGTCTATCAGGAGCTTGTTGATAGCATCCAGACTATGAACGCCTTCAACATCTCTTATCTAGCATCAGTTTGCTGCGTGTAGAGGTTCGAACCAATATTTAGTTGTTTTCACATGCACACCCCAACAACCGGTGTTTATTCGAATTCATGCCAATTGAAGTTATTGGATTTCAAACGACAATGTTTTACTGTATACATATTATGTGTAAAATAAAAAAATAATGTAAATAACGAAATATTGTTCAGTTCGGTTCCGGAAAATACCAATACACATATTGGTACTTTGCGAAGCGGAACGGAACGAAGTTTCCATGATTGTTAGATTCTAATCAGTTCTCCGATAATTTGTTTGATCGATACAACGTATGAAACTGATATATGCAAAATTGCATAGCAACTTTTTTCGTTTTCATTATATGAGTCTTTCCAGATTTATCTCCACATCTTTCATTGTTTAATGCATAACTGTGGTTCCACACAAATATTGAATGACACATTGCATGTCCGAATTGCTGACTATGTATATCAGGAGCATGTTGATAGCATCCAATCTGTGTACGCCTTCAACAGTTATTATCCAGCATCATTTCGCTGCGTGTAGAGGTTCGAACCAGTATTTAGTTATTATCACAAACATAACCTCAACAAATATTGTATATTCAAATTCATTTTATTAAAAGATATTGGACTTCAAACGACAATGTTTTAAGTACTGCATACAAATTATGTGCAAAGTCAGAAAATAATGTAAATTTCGAAATCTTGTTCCGTTCCGCAAAATATTGGTATTGATACTTTGCGGAACGGAACGGAAGAAGGTTTCCATGATTGTTAGATTCTAATCAGTTCTCTGATAATGTGTGTGGTATTTTATCTGGATCAGTTTGTTTTGTCAATTCAACGTATGGAACTGATATATGCCAAATTGCTTAGCCACTTTTTTCGTTTTCATTATATGAATACTTCCAGATTTATCTCCATATCTTTTATTGTTTAATGCATAACTGTGGTTCCAAGCAAATATTGAATGATGCATTGCATATCCGAATTGCTAACTATGTATATCAGGAGCATGGTGATAGCATCCAAACTGTGTACGCCTTCAAAAGTTATCATCCAGCATCATTTCTCTGCGTGTATAGGTTCGAACCAAGTATTTAGTTATTATCACAAACATACCTCAACAAATGGTGTATATTCAAATTCATGCTATTTAAAGCTATTGGACTTCAAACGACAATGTTTTGAGTACTGCATACAAATTATATGCAAAGTTAGATATTAATGTAAATTTCGAAATATTGTTCCGTTCCGTTCTACAAATACCAATACCCATATTGATATTGGTACTTTGTGGAACGGAACGGACAAGGTTTCCATGATTGTAAGACTATAATCAGTTCTCTGATAATGTGTGTGATTTTTTTCTGGAAGCAGTTTGTTTGATCGATACAATGTATGAAACTGATATATGCAAAATTGCATAGCAACCTTTTTCGTTTTCATTATATGAATACTTCAAGATTTATCTCTTACTCTTTTATTGTTTAATACATAAATGTGGTTACACACAACTATTGAATGACACATTGCATGTCCGAATCGCTGACTATATATATCAGGAGCATGTTGATAGCATCCAGATTGTCTACGCCTTCAACAGTTATTATCCAGCATCAGTTTGCTGCGTGTAGAGGTTCGAACCAGTAGTTAGTTGTTTTCACATGCATACCTCAACAACTAGTGTATATTCAAATGCATGCTATTTAAAGCTATTGGAATTATACGACAATGTTTTAAGTACTGTATACAAATTATGTTTAACATAAGATAATAATGTAAATTTCGAAATATTTTTCCGTTCCGTTCCTGAAAATACCAATACCCATATTGGTATTGGTACTTTGCGAAACGGAACGGAACAAGGTTTCCATGATTGTTAGATTATAATCAGTTCTATGATAATGTGTGTCCTATTTTATCTGGAAGCAGTTTTTTTGATCGAAACAACGTATGAAACTGATATATGCAAAATTACATAGCAACCTTTTTCGTTTTCATTATATGAGTACTTCCAGATTTATCTCCAAATATTTTATTGTTTAATGCATAACTGTGGTTCCACACAAATATTGAATGACACATTGCATGTCCGAATTGCTGACTATGTATATCAGGAGTATGTTGATAGCATCCAAACTGTGTACGCCTTCAACAGTTATTATCCAGCATCATTTCGCTGCGTGTAGTGGTTCGAACCAGTATTTAGTTATTATCACATGCATACCTTAACAACTGGTGTATATTCAAATGTATGCTATTTGAAGCTATTGCACGTCAAACGACAATGTTTTGAGTACTGCATACAAAGTATGTGCAAAGTTAGATAATAATGTATATTTCGAAATTTTACTCCGTTCCGTTCCGCAAAATCCCAAATCCCATATTGGTATTGGTACTTTGCGGAACGGAACGGAAGAAGGTTTCCATGATTGTTAGATTCTAATCAGTTCTCTGATAATGTGTGTGGTATTTCATCTGAAAGCAGTTTGTTTGATCGATACAACGTATGAAACTGATATATGCAAAATTACATAGCAATTTTTTGTTTTCATTATATGAGTACTTTCAGATTTATCTCCACATCTTTTATTTTTTAATACATAACTATGGTTCTACACAAATATTGAATGACAATAGAACACACATGCTATAGAGCCGAAACGGAGTTATTGTATCGGCCCAATCTTAAGAAGTTTGTAAATTACATCACCATAGAAGTCAGATTGTGAAAGTCCTTTTACCGGGGTAAGATAATACAATTTTGCAAAGGTCTTACTTAGTTAATGGTAACGGTAGGCCTGCGGGAGTAGCTTCGTATTTATACAAACATTACGACTATTAAAATCCGCAACAAGACTAAAAGCTCTGAAAACACGAATATGTTGAGAAACATTACGTTTCTCCAAAAGGGCACATTACTAATGTTTTCGATTGTTATAAACATCTACCTTTAAAGTCTGATTGTGAGTGAAAGTATGTCACGATTTTAGCCTCCATAAAAGGTCAAAACATGTTTTCCAATATGAAAAACTAGACATATTTAAATAACTTCGGCACCACCCAAACTTTAGGTTAATGTTTATAAAACCTTGATCAACAACTTGAAATAAGAAATAACGTGTTTCAATTATTAAAACATTTAGTCACCTTAATTTAGGAATGAGCAATGGTCGATATTACCGTAGCTAACATAGCGTAGCAAACATCTAATAAGCATTACGTGGTCTCGCCTTAATTTCATTAAGCGATGGGAAAGTTTATATTAGCAGGATTTTCAGTAGGAACGCCACGGACCTATAACATATCAGTTCTGTTCGTATTTTTACTCCGCGAACATGGACTATTTCTTTGTATTTAACGGACTATTTTACGAATTTGCAATTAAAACAGACGCCATTTTTTTAACACCCGAAATTGGGCGCGCTACGTCGGCAAGCACTACGGGTACCTATGGAGTCTAACAACACGGGAACAGTGTTTCATATCGTAGATTATGTAAAAACGAATACCTTACCGGACGAATAACGTCCCATTATGTTTCAACACGGTGCAGTGTTGTTGACAGGTCACCGTGACATAACTGGACACGTGACATAAATTGACATGTTGGTGCAAATTGAATTTGGGATTACTGTCTGCTGCTAGAGGTCCATTATCAAGGTATTTGTTTTGTCAATAAAATGTGTTTGTTAATAAACAGTACACACCACTTTTAGATAGTACATATTTAGACATTGGTCAAATATAGTGCCTAAAAAGTTGTATATACTGTATAATAGAAAGTCGATAATAACTATAAGTGTTTTTCGTGTACTCCGATCTTTCTGGATGTACTGTAAACTTTAGAACGTTTCGTGGAATAAAACAATTACTAGTAGAAATGCTATCAATGTCCCCCGCACCCCCGCACCCCCACCCAAGTACGGTAGGTCGGGGGGGGGGGGGGTAGATGGAGCTTGCATACCGAAAAGAAGGAGGGGGTAAGGAAACTAGAAACCCCTCCACCCCCACCCCTTAGATGCATGAATGTAAATTGTTAGCGTGTCTCTATATCGTTATGTTATCCCATTTTGAATACATAACCCGATACAGCTACCATTGAAACAATGTAAACTGCCATTGACATTTGACTTCGAGAAAGTATACTTCACTTAAAAGCGGTCAGATTCATATTTATGTACAGTAGAGTTTTGAGGCAAGGAAGTGATTTTAAATTTACATTTATTTACATTTACTAGATACTTTCTGTTGCGAAAATAATCCGCCAAATTTCGAGAAAGTATGCTTTTAAGGAGGTGGAGCTACTACGATTGCATCCTGTGTGTCTTAAAAGAAATGACTTTTCCATGGGCTGGAAATATGCTTTGAAAGTGGAAAGAAATATAAAAAGATCGGATAGGGAAAGTAGCATTCAAGGAGGACAGTAAACCACAAAACACAAACAAACACGCAAACAGACAAACAAGAAGGCAAAAGCAATAATAAATGCAAACGATATCACAAAAACAAAAATGGTTGACAATAGGGCTACCGCCTTGGAACGGTCAGTGGCAAAGTAGGCCACTGGGGGTTTAAACCGGTTCTAGGGTGCACCAAACCTCACACTTATCCTACTGTCATCCCATTAAAACAGGACAGTGTAAATAAAGAAATCCCCGCTATGATCTAATCTCTAACCAACAAGGCAGCATCAATAGGCAATATAAGTAAAACACAAATATGCTCGTGTACATATAATACAAAAAAACAATAGCTTAGAAAGCCACAATGAAGGTACTTAATGACTTGGCAGAAGCCAGAGCAGTAAGAGAATAAACCATTAAGGGCACGACAAGAAAGATCATGGACAAACATCAAACGCCACCGTCCCAATGGGTTTTAGGTAGGCGTCATCATAGGGTCCACAGCCTGTCCGGTCATCGTACAATTAAAGAGGAAAGCATAGTGGCGAACTGTAAAAGGGTCCACCACCAAGCCTGCAGTACGTTGCAAAATGATAGGGTCATAACCTCTTTTGATAAACTTTTTAACAAGTTTAACAAAGATAGTATGAAAGTGATCATGACCAAGAATCTTACGAAGTTTATAAATCACATCACCATCTCCAATTCTGGCTACATTATATTTTACATGTATAATGAATGATGAGAGATTTTTTTATTACATTAACCGTGTAATTGAGCACAAGTTGTATTCATGCTTTATTTAATTTAGTTCTTCATTTTTTCTTTTCTTTTTTAAATATGTTACATTATGTATAACAAAGGATAAATATGTCTGTTTGATCACTGACATTGGATTGATGTTGTTTTTCAGAGAGGCCTCAAATGTAAATCGTGCCCTTGAGGAGCTCTAAGTGAATTGATACTGACGACTTCAGAATGTCAAGCCGTATTAAATGCCATTGGATCATATGGAGGTGGGAGCCTTTTTAAAAATTGTTTGCACTTGTGTAGTTCTTTAAATGGAGCTTGTATTACCACACGTGTTATGCTTGCACGGTGTCGTTCAAAGTTAAAGAGTAAAAAATGTTTTCAGTGATAATGCAGCGTGATTGTCATATGAGCTCGTGTAAACTACATGTACTGGATACATGCTAAAACAAGTTGTGTTAAAGGGACACTAGGCAGTCTTTATTTGTTTAAAACTTCTGGAGTTCGGTCAATTTTTCTGCATAATTTGCATTTGTGCATTCATTAATATTATTTATTAGAAAGTTCAGAAGAAATTGTTTTACACATGACTTACTGTTGATAATAGTGCACCTATAATATAGTTAATACTTGATAGAATAACGAAGACAAAATGAAAACTGACACCTTTATTTAATTTTTAATGCAAGCAGGTTTAAATTTAAAATGTTACCAGGTTAACAAATGTAGATGCAAATGTTAATGCTTGATAAATACTTCAAGATTGCCGTGTGTCCCTTTAACATGAACAAATTGCAACATGATTATGTTCTATGTGATGGGTCCCCAATTTATTAAAGGGACACAGAGCAAATTTCCAATATTGTGTCTGTTTTACACATTTTCACATCAGAACAGACCAAACATCTACAAAAGTGTCTTCTCAACTGCCCTATTTAATCGTGCGTTATTTCTAAAACTAGAGGCATCACCGGATTTTAAGAGAGAAAATAAATATTTGTATATTAATGTTTTCTCCCCATGTAAAATGACCTTACTAAGTCTATTTAAGTAAAATATCCTATGAACAAAACGTGTACAATTTAATAATTTTAGATTTTTGGCTAAAGTTTTATTTTTATTCTCCTTCTAGTAAAAATGGCTTATAGAGCATTGCACCCTCTGTCACATTTAACTTTCCTTATAATATATTCTTGCTGTACTGTTGGGTGAAAAATACATTAAAATAGTTCTGTAATCATGTCATATCAGTCATATACTCGTATGATACACAATATAATATGTATTGACCCTTTATTTGATGTGCCATTTACTCAGTTTTGGTCAAGGGACGTTTATAGCATATCGGATTTGAATCCAGTGAACACGGATTCAAGTCTTACTGGCGCCACTGGGTTACTTCGATGTGTACTGCTAGCCTCGTTCGTCTGATGGGAACGTAAACCGGGTGATCCTGTGTATCGGAGTCTGTCCTCCAAGCATGTTAAAAAACCATAGGTATTTACTCGGTTGTAAGCGTAGGGCAATGTTCCTGGATGCCTATGTATATTTCTTCCTCTCTTTGGGGCGGCTCGAAATAACCTAAACAACGTGTTGATGAGGCGTCAAACAATAATTAAATTTAAAACTTAAAACTGTCCCATTCCCCTAAACATGCCATAGCTCCCCCTCGCAACACCTGATTCAAATTGAATACTCTGCTCGACTTATATTAACTTTTTATTCTATGTCTTTATTTACTTTCAGGCTGCACGTCATGTGGAAGAAGATGTACACCACTGGCCAGAGTCAATGCTGAAGTTTATGTTCGCTCAATGATTTGCTTAATAAAGTAAACATATGAACTAAAATATTGTCTTTATAATTATGTCTTCCACCACAAAGTGGTAGGTGAGACAGATTATATTTGGCCTTTCCGTTCGTCCGTCACAAATCTTGTCTGTGCTACTTGTTTGATTTTGACGAAACTTTGTACGAAGCATCAGTATTGCATATCAAATATTGAAGGTCAAGGGCGCCATGACCCAATAACTTGTCTGCACTGTCCACTTCCCCAGAAGCAAATCTCATCAACATTCATGGTTTGAGTGCATTTGGTGAGAGAATGATGCCTTTTGATTTTGAGGTCATTAGGTCAAAGGTCATTGTCACCGTAACATGATAATGTAAAATGCTGTAAACTGTAAGTCCACTTTCCCTAAAGCAAATCTCATGAAACTTAATGGATGGATTGCCTGTGGCGAGAGGGTGATCCTTTTAATTTTAAGTGGGTCAACGGTCAAGGTCACTGACTGGATAATGAAACGCATTGTCCGCACTGTAACTTCTCTTTTCCTGAAGGAAGCCTCTTGAAACGCCATAGGTTGACTGCCTGTGATAAGACTATTGCACCGTTTGATGATTTTGAGGTTAATAGGTCACAGACCAATATTAGCCTGAAACGATTATGAAATACCTTGGCCACAATGTAACTCCTTATTTACTGAAGTAAATACATGTATCATGAAACTACAAAATACTGCATTTGGTGAGAGAATGACCCCTATTTAGTTCAAGATCAAATGTCAAGGTCACTGATCCGATCATGAAAACCATTGTCCGCACCGTAACTCTATTTTCCCTGAAGTAAATTTATTCAAACGTCATGGGTTGACTGCCTTTGGTAAGAGTATGATCCCTATTAATATTGAGGTCAGTAAATCTAAGGTCAATGTCACAGTGACGATCATGAAAAATCGTGTCCGCAATGAAACTCTTTTTTACTTTCTCTAAAGCTAATTTCATTAAACGTCATACTTTGACTGCCTTTGGTGAAATGATAATCCCTGTTTATTTTGAAGTCAGTAGTTGAAAGGTCAGTTACCATAACCGGAAAATGAAAAGTATTGCCCACACAGTTTTCCCTCTTCACCTAAATCAAATTCCGTGAAACTTCATTGGTGGACAGTGGAAAGAGGATGATCCGTTTGATTTTTAGGTCAAAGGTCAAGTTCCCTGCTGATATCCACTATCAAACATTTATTAACAAGGATAAGCAGTGGGGTAGACATCTGGTTTATAAATATTACAACACACATATGTTACAACACACATGTTATAATATTAATGGTATAATATATGAATATTTTCTTGCACAATGTTGAATCCAGTAAAACATGTGGTTTTGTTCACCGATACTGTCGCCTGTGAACCAAAAAACTTGTTGTTAAATTACAGGATTTAACAATGTGTCAGATATATATTCCGATCATCCATTGTTTTTTAAAATCATAAATTAAAAAATAATAATATTAAAACAAAAAAAAAACATGCTATTTAATGAAAACAGACGTATTGAAATTTTCAAAGTAGCAATATTCGCAGAAAATAGTAGATTTCAACTGCTGAAAACAAACACGTATTTTTTTTTCAGGAATTTTTTTTCTATAAATATAGTATTTATCATCGTTATATATTTTGAGGGAAATGTTTAATAGTCTGTTTTCAAATACTACAGATCGTAACACACCGCACATGTATATTCAGTATTTACTTTCAATATAGTAGTGAGTATAACTGCTTTCTGGGACAGATATGCATCCGTAAAAATAAAAATAAAAGAATAATATATATATATATATATATATATATATATATATATATATATATATATTTAGGTTAAAAGACTATATATGCCTTATAAATATAACAAACCCGCATTTTTTGGATAAACGCGTACAGTGTTTCAGAACACCACACATCTGGCAAGTGCTCCATTGACACAATTACATGTCCACATGTTTATGTTATGCAATCTTCGAGTCTACACTATATAATGTTTGTTACTGACTGTAGCATGTCTGTAACTCGTCAGTCATTTATTTACTTGGTTAAAGGGACACATGCCAATCTTGCTTTTTTTAAAACTCGAGTCGCCCCTTCAGTTTTAAACGAACAGTTAAAAGAATATACTTCGGCCAGTTAAACTTATATTAGTTTATCGCTTTTTCTGATTTCGAAAATTAACTCTGCAACGTATATTGCCGCCATCATGATTTCCTTTTCCGATATACCGTTGCAACATTGTTTGTTAAAATAAATTGGGCACTCTGACATAAACCCAAAGCATGTATAGATCAAATATTTAGTGTAAAATTCATGGACACATACATTTTAAATATATGTGTTTACATAACGAAATTATTTAATTGTTTCTGTAGCCGGTTGTCTTTCTAAATGAATATGAATTTTGCCGTCTTTGGGTCGGATAGTCCTGTTAGTAATTATTACTTGTCTCCGTTTATTGCAATTCTACATATATACAGAGGAGAGATGTATCTATGCGATTTTGTTTTTATTCTCGCTTCTAAAATGACGAAATAAATCGATTTGAATTAAAATGCGCATTCTCAGCAATACACAACGTATTGTGTGTACGGGGTAGAGGGGGAAAGCCGACGGGATTAAAGGGATACTACCGTAATGTTGCCCTCATAAATACTGTGAGCATACTACAGCAATAATATAACAACTACTGAACAATGCTGAAATCGATTTATGTCTTATAAATGAATTCATAATTCCACAATTTTATTCCGTGCGAACATCGATTTGGAACGTCGATTCGGCGTATTTGATTACGGTGTACTTCGTTAATTTTCGGGGAAAAAAATGTTCTTGCCTACACGTTTTTTTTATATCTTTTACATATCGACAGTGGTACGATGTTCACAGCGTACATGCTTTTGTTTTTTTCCTCGTTCTAAAATGATGAAATAAATCGAATTTAGATAAAACTGCGCATTCGCAGCTATATACAACTTTAATCAATACGGGGTGAGGGCGGGGTTTGCAGTAATGGTTTCCTGAGATTAACTGTGAACATTCTACTCTAATATTTTATAAATACAGAACATTGTTGAAATCAATATATCTCTTAAAAAGGATTCAAGGTTTTATATCTAGCGTGAACATTAACTTCGAAAGGCGACTGTTCATATTTTAGCGAATACCGTGTACTTTGTTAATTTTGGGGAAAAAATGTACTTTTTTCTGACTGACTTTAAATTTTGGTTTTCAATAGTAGACATGTCAGTGAACACTTTTATAAAAAAAATCATTCTCGCTGTTAAAACCTCATTTTTTCGCTATTTTTTCGGATACAGAAAATCTTCACTGCAACATATATTTTCACCATCCTCATTTCCTTTCCCGACGTACCGTTGCAATTTGGTTTGTTTAAACCTATTTTGAGCACTACGGCATAAACCAAAAGCATGTATAGATCAGAAATTTAATCCGGAATGCATGGATAAATACATTTGAAATATATGTATTGAATAATGGAATTATTTCATTTCTTCTGTACCCGGTCGCGTCTGTAAATATATATGCATTATGCCGTCTTTGAGTCCAAGGGTCATTAATTTTGGGGAAAAAAACTACTTGTCTCCGATTTCAATAAAATTGTGCATATAGACCGAGGAATGATTTATCTACGCGTACATGCATTTGTTTTTATTCTCGCTTCTAAAATGACGAAATAAATCGATTTTGATTTAAAAGCGCATTGTCGGCAATTTAAATCTTTAAACAACCTAAATTCATCCCTTTGAAAAATACCTTTAACTTTTACTGGGAACTACACGAAGTGTACACCAATTATTTTCGACCAATGTAGTTTTTGAATATTATTACTTTAACAACAATCTGTGAGTGTGTTTTGTCATAATCACAGTTTATAGATAAGAGGTGTATAAATCTGACCAGTGACAATTTTCCCGATAATGTCATTTTGTCACGTGACCTTGTTTGATAGATATTTCTACGCCACAGAGCTGGCGTTCCTACTGTTTATAACGGATATTTCGACAATAAAACATGTTTAAAAACTGTTTTTACTGGCAAAAATTATCTATTAAATGTTTTAATGCAAACATTTTAAGCCAAAACTAAGGTTTTATTTCATACGGCAGCCAACCCCGTTTTCGCTTCTTGTACAAGGGGTAGGATGGGGTATGAATGTTAATACACGGACCACGTAATGGTACTTAAAACGAGTGTATCAGGTACATACAAGTGTCGTAAACCAAATAAAACTGATTGCCGTTTTGTAGTACATATATAATATATATTTATCCAAACAAAACGTTTATACTTCTCAATATGATTGGCCTCGGGTTTTCTCAAAGTTATATTCAATCACAGACATGTTTCTAAATAGTTTTAAAACAAAATACAATGCAGTTCTATAAACCAACCTCCAACAAGACAATATGCCATAAACAAAATGTAACAGTATAATCTTAAGAACAGCCTGACAGGGATTCCTTCGCGTACAATGACCCGCTTTAATGAAACAACAACAGGTTACCCCAACTTTGACCCTTTTTGCTACTGGTCGTTCTAAGGCGGGATCCCTACCGATACCATATTGTGTTTGTGACGTCTCAACATTTACCTTTATAACACATCCTCTTTGTAATATTACTATGTTCAATATATTACCGAAATGCGTGGTTTGTCCGACGGCGTTCAGTGAACTTCCTGTTTGACCTCGGCATCTATTTTGATTAATGCTAGCTGTATATTTATACCGCTAGCTTTGTAACATTAGTAATATGTATTTATCACATTTTTATTGGTGAAATATTGGGATTTCTCAGTGAAAGAATATTCAGAATCACTAAATATTATTAACTAACCCTGAACACAAAAAATAACTAACTTCGACGCTGAGTTATGACGTCAGTTGTGTTCGATTATAGGGAATCCTTCACTCGATGGTATACGTGTTTTTCATTTTCACTCACTCGCATACGCCCGTTCGTGAAAAGAATCATACGTCTACCATCTCGTGAAGGATTTCCCTATAATTGATCCCAGCAGTTAAATAATCTCTTTATATATAAGTGGTATACCTGACTCATATATGTATTACTAATGTTACTTCACATTGTATTACTATACATTTTCAGCCGCTCTTTAAGGAAAACAATCATGTTTTCCTTACGTGTATAACCTTAAACAATTAGTAACCTAAAGTATGTATTTTACTTTTGATTACCATATGTATTTATAGTTCTTCAAATTCTCCGTAATGAAGCACGTACTTCAGATTGAGGAAAAAACATTGTGTTTTACTTATATTGCCTATTGATGCTGCCTTGTTGGTTAGAGATTAGATCATGGCGGGGATTTCTTTATTTACACTGTCCTGTTTTAATGGGATGACAGTAGGGTAAGTGTGAGGTTTGGTGCACCCTAGAACCGGTTTAAACCCCCAGTGGCCTACTTTGCCACTGACCGTTCCAAGGCGGTAGCCCTATTGTCAACCCTTTTTGTGTTTGTGATGTCGTTTGCATTTATTATTGCTTTTGCCTTCTTGTTTGTCTGTTTGCGTGTTTGTTTCTGTGTTTTGTGGTTTACTGTCCTCCGTGAATGCTACTTTCCCTGTCCAATCTCTTTATATTTCTTTTTTAAGAGCTTCAACGTTCACACAGTTAAACCACTGACATTTCATCTTCCAACTTTCATTGAAAGAGAAAGCATCAAAAATGAAGCGCTTGTGTTTTTTGATACTTCTGCTATCGTTGTTAATTTCTAAAGTAAGCGGGGATGTGACATCCCAGTTTTTGTATGAGGGTTTGTCGAACCAAATCACTGTTGATGGCGAACTTTTTCGAAATAAGATAAGTGACATCAATTCTCGTATAGATTCACTCAATAACTCTGTGAATGAATTTACTGGAACAATCGAAACGGAAAATGGAATTGTGAATGGTGAGGCTTCGGTTGTAAAACCAATTTGTGAAACTATTGCGATGAAGTACAAGAAACATGAGACAGTCGTCAATAAAGAACTTGCGGATGAAAAGATGTTTTTGCGAGGCGAAATTAACAATTTGGCGGAGCAAATGTCACAACTGACGAGCGAGAATAATCTGTTGAGAAATAAACTGGATACTTTCGAAGACAATTTGTCAAATCTGACGAGCGAGTTGAATACGGATGATGACAATATTTATAATCTGACGAGTGCAACTAGCGTGTTGGGAAATGCATTGGACATTCTTGAGGAGGCAATGATGATACAGTTCAAACAAAATATACACTCCAACAAGAGGGAAATGGAGAACTTTAAGTCAAGTATTACGGCATCGGTAAATGTGTTTACAGACAAACACTTAACAGATATGGAAATCAGCGAAAACAAGGTTTGAGAACGTATTTCTGGTCTTCGCAGCGATCTAGCTTCGACGAATTACCAGTTGTCTGGTATCAAATCACGTCAAGGTATAATTTATAATTTTGTAAGAAAAAAACACGTTTAATAGTGTATGTATGTATAACATTTTGCACATACCCGATTTAATATCAGAAGTCCATCGACTTTATTAACATTTGTAACCTTTGCATAATTAAAAAGCTACTCCATCCGGTTTACCGTTAACATAAACTTCGAAAAACATTTCAAACTTTTGCAAACGTAACCCTGATCTGCTTAAAATATAAAAGTAATTTAAGAACTTTTCTGCGACAAGGACTATCACAATCTGACTTCTACGGTGGCATGATTTACAAACTTCGTAAGTTCCTTGGTCATAATCACAATATTTATTAAACGTGTTTGAAAGTTTGTCAAAAGAGGATGTGACCCTTTCATTTCGCAACGTAATGTATGCTTAGTGGTTGACCCATTTACAGTTCGCAATTATGCTTTCCTCTTTGATTGTGCGATGATCGGACAAAGTGTGGACCCAATGATGACATCTAACTAAATCCTGAAAGGACGGTAACCTTTGATGTTTGTGTCCAATCTTGTCTTGTCGTACCCTTAATGGTTTGTTCTCTTGTTGCTCTGGCTTCTGCGAAGTCACTGTGTACTTGGTTTATGGTTTTCACGGCGGTTTATATTCATACACGCATGTTTACCTTTATGTTATTCTTATATTGCCTAACCATTCTTTTATGTTTGTGTTGCCTTATTAGAGTAATCATTAAAACATAACATTAAAATTGCAACAGAATCTATTTTCATATTTTCTAAAACTATGTATAAATAGATGATCATAAACAAAAATTAGACAAAATTCTTTTAGCATAAACACATTTAAACGTCCATCGAAATTCGGATAAATTGTGCTATCCGGTTACTAGTTCATTACATTTTGCTTATGTCGTACTCGACCCATATACATTCGCAAATTGTACATATAATGATCATGGTTAATACTTACATTGTCCTTTCATGTCTTAACGATATTATGACGTCTGGTGGGGTAGAAGTTATTTTAAGCAAAACTATATTGTGTACCAAAATAAGAAGTTTTATTGAAAAAAACGTGTTTCTTCCTAAGTTTCGTACCTTGTTTCGCAACAATGTCCCTCATATTTAAATGCTGTCGTAATTCATCAATATAATTAATCTTATATCATGCCATACTAATATATCAAATTATTGAGATCAGACGATTTATTTTTTGTGACTCCCGTAGGGGTCTAGGGGCTATCTGAAAGATTAATTGCTGCCAAAACAAAAACTAGAGAAAACCCTCAAAATCTATTGAGTTTCATATGAAATGTGAACGTGCATTAAACATACGCATATTGTGTATTAATTCATATGGGGTTCATGTTGCTAGCAGTTGCACACACTATTAAATAAACGTGTAATTACAGTTAGATCCCAACAAAATAATGTAGTATAGGCTTATAGGCATCATATGAATTTATGCACCTACAATTACATGAGTCGTCCCGACAAAAATATTTAATTATTAATAATCAATCGATTATTTGATGGGGCCTAGTTTAAAGCATATGTGCAATGCATATGCAACACTGGAAACACATCACGACGGTTTTACTCGTATTTGGTTTAACACATATTTAACTTCCAGACCGCCTCCAGTCGCTTTAATCTTAAAACATAAATGAGATATAGGGTCCTATAGAAACCACAGCGTCCGGCTCTCTTTATGTTAATAATAATGAATGCATTTAAATGTTTTTAACGGCTCGTCAACACAATATAGGTTATTTAGAGTTCTACTACCTCAGAGACAGGGAATCTGTCTACTATTACTAACGAATATAATCCTTATGGTTTTGTAAACGTGCTCAGAGGATAAACTCCGACATACGAGACCCCCCGGTTTACCTCCATGTCCGATGGCCGAGGCTAAGGGAAAGTGTCTTGCCCAATAGCACACTAACGAAGTGGCGCCGGTGAGGCTAGAACTGCCAATTTAATCCACCGTGCTGTTAACTGGGCCATGCCCATATAAACATATAATGAACACATTGACATCAGTCGGGAAATTCAACTTCGAATTAAAGGTGGTGAGAGGATACACATTGCCAGCAGGATGAACTTGTGCAACCAGATCACACATAGGTACAATCAGTACAAAACTATTTATATTATAACAATAATGCCCGCGACAGATGGTCAATTGACGACAGGCGTTCCGAAGACTATTATAACAACCAACATTGAATTCAACGTTCGGTCATAGTTCAATGTTCGACATACGAAACCAGCCCTGCTTTGAACATTCGAACTAAGTCTTGAATTTAACATTTGAACTAAGCCCAGCGTTAAACATTTGAACTCAGCGATGCATTCAGCAGTTGAACAGAGATATGCGTCAGCCATGCGTTCAACATTTGAACCCAGCTTTGTATTCAACATTCAAACCTAACTTTTTTTACATAGATTCCGAAACAAGTTCTTGCAACTTAAATTAATCACTCTCGATGGCTTCCTGGGTAGCACCAGTACTAAGCAATTTTGATTACTTATCTTGCTCAAGGATAAATAACGTGACCA
The DNA here is from genome assembly GCA_037043455.1 of Cyrtodaria siliqua. Taxonomy (NCBI): domain Eukaryota; kingdom Metazoa; phylum Mollusca; class Bivalvia; order Adapedonta; family Hiatellidae; genus Cyrtodaria; species Cyrtodaria siliqua. The sequence goes on from JAWPHD010016444.1 coordinate 40,645, forward strand.
CGTCGAGGATTGAACCCGCGACCTCTCGATCTGGAGTTTGGCGCTCTACCACTGGACCACACACTCCACTCCACTCTACTGCTACGTTGAAAGCAGGGTATTGGTAAAATTAAAGTCAACGCTGAACAACAATTTGATTAATAAACTAGAATCATTCTATTGGTGTCTCAGTTTATTTATCCACTATCATTTTGACTTTAAACATGCTAGCATATAATTAAATAAGAGTGAGATTTCATTCGTTCGTCTTATTCTACCATATGTTTAAATATAGTATTGGTGCAATATAATAAAAAGTTCATAATAGGCAAAAACAATTTGCTTTATACTATTCTCATAATTAATATTAGTGATTACATAAATGCAAGACATGTAGAAAAACTAACGGGACGCCGTGAGATTTAAAAAAATCAAGATTGCCTTACGTCCGTTTAAACCATAGGAATCTATTCGTTACTAAGAGACACACACTTGGACAGGTAATGCCATCTTAAATCCAGCGAAAGTGGGATGGAGTATCTCAGAAGGGTAAACTCTCAAAAGGACTTGCAATCCAGACCGATTACAGAACCGTTCAGTGCACGTTTAAAACAAATACTCTACTGTTCTTTCTATGTGACATTGTCGGAAAATTGCTAGTACATTAACACCTTTTATTTTTATTGAAACTATGTAAAAAAAGTATGATAATGGACCTTTGGAAACGGCCGAGCACGACACATACGAAATATTGCAGGCTCGGTTTGATTGAGACTGTTCATGAGCGTTAGTGAAATATGCTGGCTGCCGCTCACGCCCTCTAGCCCCGGGTTGAGCAGAACTCAATATTCATAAAATCAATAGTCAATTTTAACCATCCCAAAGATGGCTGCATACGGCGGTGGACATGGAGTTTCATGCTTCCCCATGTCGTACGGCGTATGGTCCAACATGATTTGTCTCATCAAGCTCATATAACTTTATATTAGCTTGTCTTGGTCTGCTTGTATGAGTATTCTCCAAACTTTGACTATGTATGTGTGTTTGGCATGAGGCGGGAAAATGATCAGACTGACGTTTTGTTCGGCGTTTATATCATTTTATAACTACCCGAAGCATGACACGAAGTTTGTTTTATTAATGCACGTAAAGCGATAAAATTATGACCAAACTAATCATTAAATAGTTTTAACTACTTCATACATATAAATGTATTAAAGAATAACTGTTACAACATGTCGGATAGTCCACCGATACGTACTCTACTGCAAAGGTCTTATCCTTGGAGCTGGGGTAATGTTCAGCAGCCTTTTTTCCAATATTACCCGATGTCCATAGTTACACTGTAAGTTGCTGTATACATACTAATTGCAACATCTCCAGGCGGTATAACCTTATCTAGGTTTTCTACAAAAAGTACATATATGCTAAGGATTTGTCAATACTTTAATAACATAAGTGGTAAAGATAAATGGGGTAAAATGCTCTTGATAATAATGATACCCAGGGAATCGTACTAGTTGTGTCAATCAAAGTTAGTGTTCCGACTTATATTTAAATTTGGAGAATCCAAGAGTCATACTTTTTTGGTCAATGTAACCACCGCAGGAGAACTTCGCGCTTTTTATTACAACTCTTTTTTCAATATTTGTTCTATGTGATATTCTGTAGTTCCATCCACATAGACCGCTTGCAATTCGGCTTCGACATGGTCGCCGGTCCAGTCTTCTAGAGTATATATCACTAAATAATCTCTCATCGCTCTTCTCCAGTCCACAGAATACTCTTTATCAAATACTCGTTTCACGTGCGATATACGTACAACGTGATCGTGTTATTGTAGCTATTTACTAAAGCAGCAAGGTCATCGATGTACCGAGATGTTCTGTTTTTTTTAGCTTGAATCGAAAAATCACCCTTTCCGCATAGTTGGCTTTGGTATCGTTTTGTGCTACAAAATGATGAATATCCATAATTTTTAAGTATTGTAACACTTCTGTGTTACGTATCTCACGGCCTTTGTCGCTTCTTATTCCGGTTTTCTCTTATTTTCGAGTATAAGACGTAGAGCTTTTACTACTTCAGCTCCCGTTTTGTTTTTTAAAGGTTGACACCAAGTATATCTCGAGAATACATCAACGTCAACTAACACGTACTTTATTCCATTATTTTTGTCCGCCAATAAAAAACATGTCCGTTAAATCAATGTCCCATATACTGTCCAAACCTTCTACTATCACTTTGGATCGCGGAAAGTGTCTTCTGGCGTCTCTGGTGGGCGAGTAGGATTCCTGATCTTGTAACCATTTTCTAATTTTCTAATTTCCAATTTTATGTTTGCCTTCGGATTTTACAAGAGAGATGATTTTAATTTTGACATTGCTAATTATCCACACTTGGACGGGGATGTTCCCCGAGCAACTTCTTATGGGGTGTATGTGTCTCAACTGGATCGTTTTCAAGAGCTTGTACTCGAGTTGAGAACTTTAATATTCGAATTTTTTATATAACTATAGCTACTCAGTCAGGGTTACCGTTACCATAAACGTCGTAAAACCTTTGCAAAAGTTTATTATCGTAACCCTGATCTTCTTTCCAAATATAAAAGTAATTTAAGGACTCTTCTGCGACAAGGACTATCACAACCTGAAATCTCTTTGTTGATGTGATTTATAAACTTCGTAAGGTTCTTGGTCATGCTCACTTTCATACTATCTTTGTTAAACGTGTTAAAAAGTTTATCAAAAGGGGTTATGACCCTATCATGTTGCAACGTACTGCATGCTTGGTTGTGGACCGATTTACAGTTCGCCACTATGCATTCCTCTTTAATTGTACGATGATCGGACAGGCTGTGGACCCTATGATGACGCCTAACTAAAGCCCATTTGGACGGTGGCGTTGACCTTTGTCTCTGATCTTTCTTGTCGTGCCCTTAATGGTTTATTTTCTTGTTTTAATGGGATGACAGTAGGGTAAGTGTGAGGTTTGGTGTACACTAGAACCTGTTTAAACCCCCATTGGCCCTTGTTGCCACTGACTGTTCCAAGGCGGTAGCCCCATTGTCAACCCTTTCGTGTTTGTGATGTCGTTTGCATTTTTTATTACTTTTGCCTTCTCGTTTGTCTGTTTGCATTTTTGTTTTTGTGTTTTGTGGTTGACTGTCGTCATTGAATGCTGCTTTCCCTGTCCGATATTTTATCTTTCTTTGTATACACTACCAACATTTATAATCGGTCTCTTTTCGAAGAATTATATATTTTTTAATAACCCATATTTTATTTGAAATTTTAACTGGCGCCGTTTAACAAATAAAACTTAATCTGCCTTGATTTAACTAAAACCTTGTTGATAAACTTAATAAAATATTGGTATGTGTTTCGGTAATTTCCATTTTTAGAATTCGTGTTATATTCAAAAAAGTTGGGTGACCGATTATAAAAGTTGGGTAGTGTAATATTTCGGGACCAGCATAACTACCCGGATGTCTGGCATCAAAGTAAATAGACGCGAAATATTTTTTCCAATCAGTCATCGTTACACGGTAATCCAGTTTTTGGTTGGTATAACCTTGTTAATTTCCTTTACTTTCTTGATTTCTCTTTTCTCCGTCACGTACAGGAATTCCTGGAGGTCTGTTCTTCGTTATCGTTATGTTGGGACTACTGTTGCCTCATTTCTGATCTGTTGTTGGTCGTTTATGTGGATCATTTGGTACGTGCGTATTTTCTAACAGTCTCTGATATTTTTTCGTAAGATAAAAGCACCGATGTTTTTGGATGTCCTTCATTGTGCGTAGTTTCGCAGTTTCGGTTCTATAGCTCTGAGTAACTACTTTTCCTTGTCTGCGCAGGATGATCGTTTTCTTCTTAATGCTTATTGAGATATTTGCAATTTGCCTAATGATGTTTTATGTTTCTTCAATTTTGACTTGTTAGATGGTGTAATTGGACGTTGGCCAAAGAAATAAGACGAACACACTAAAGGACATCAAACTAATATTCGAAGACTTAAAGAAGGAGATTGGGAAAGAAGACTGGCTTAAGACAGAACAAAATGTGATTGAAAAAGTAGAAAACGCATTTTGGGAACTTGGTGGAGTGCAGGCAGAAGAAGTATGTAGAATTTTAAGAATTAAAATGTCAATCATAAACTAAAGTAATAAAACATGCACGTACATTAATAAAAATATATGGCGTCACTGGGTTCGAACTAAATATTTACTTGTTCATAACATGTATTACATGTACGCTATATTATATAATGTCATTAACCTTTTGATGCAAAGCATCAGTTCGCTGGTAGGAATGTAACATATAATAATGCTATGATATGTTAGACTAAGCAATACGAAAATCCAATATCCTTATTTAATATAGCTGTAGATATCGTTACCTAGCAAGTCTAAACTTCAGCATAAAAATACACTTCAATAGTTTGTGACAACAGATCACAAATGTGTTTTAAAATTAAAAGCAGAAGCTGGTTCTCGAGTTATCAAATTACCGATAAATTAGGCAGAAAGATCCAGGATTTTAATGTAATAAAGCGCCGTACCATAGACATGCATTTGGAAGATATCGTAGTTTTGGTAAACAAGTTACATGATTTTTACCGAAATAGTACACAATTCGCACAAGTCCACTTGTAGTTTTAAATCAGTATTTAGATTCCAATTAAAATATAATTATTATATCCCATTTGCTCAAATTAGTAAAGAAGGAAAAAAATAAATAATTGTCCATCAATTAATTCTCCTTCCACCGCACTTATCAAAGATAAGCACAAATATAATTCGTCGGCTTGCTGCCAGCGAATAATACACACATGTACTTCATGTACATATTTTACCAATTCGCAATTCACTGGTGGTGTGGCTATCTTTTTTCCACTGGGGTTATCTTTTTACAGTTTGAACCGGTTGTATTTTGTGTCGATGAAGACGGTGGTGATGCGGAGGAAACTGATGCGGAAGAAACGAATGACGATGGAGAAAGTGATGAGGAGCAGTTTGTTCCACATATTTTAGAAGATGAACAAGAGGATAAAGAGATTGATGAAAGTACAGTTATTCGTGGAATATGTAAAGAAAACACATTCCCGCCAGAAGTAAAAACCTGGAAAAAGATTAACAGCAGGTACTCCTGGGGATTGTGCAATTTGTGTGACTCGTAGGTACATTTGTATTGTTCAGGAAAAAAAGATGAATTGGAAGTTGAAAATCTGAAAATATTTATGATTGTGAATTAATCAATAAAAACTAAAGGCATGTAATTGCATATGTAACACGTTTGTAGTCATTATTATCATATATATATACATGTTTGGCCCGCAATATGCACACAAATAGCCTACATTAAGCTCTCGGGAATTGAGCCATATCATAAATGCGGTCCGATAGGCCAAATTTAGGTCCTGTGACCGGGCCGAAAATGCATATCCATATTGGCCCGGTCACCTGACCGTTATTGTCCCGGTCACCTGACCGGGCCAAACCCTCACCTGACCGTTACGATTAATGGCGACTGGTTTTTTTTTTTGCTTTTTTTTTTTTTTAAACCTTAACTTTGACGTTAAACCCGTCAATGACATGACGTAACCGAAGTGACGTCAACTAACGTAACTGACGTCATTTTAATAAGCGTTAATATGGAAGCCGGCGAGAGGACGTTAGCGTCAGTGGCTAACAGCTTATTTTGGACAAATTATTGAGGGAAGGCATCATGAAGTAAATGAAACTGACATAGGATTTTTGTCAACAAAGCGAGGAATGTAACTATAGATATACAGAAAAACAGAGTAAATCTGGCTTTACCTTTTTTCACGGAGTGGTTTCGCTCGATCAGATTAACTGAAGAAATTGGCTTCAAGGAGTTGGACGTTTTATTCTGAGTAGAATCTATAGTCGACAAAATTGAATACCAGCCAGACTCGATGAAATCAGTCCAGGTCATCACCAACTGGTACTTAATCGAGAAGGGGTACCTTTAGATAAGGAGTTTCAGAATTCAAGGGACGTACTGACAGCCAAAAGAAATTCTCTGAAACAGCAAGAAAGGGAAATAAAGAAATCGAAATAGGAATGGAATGGACCAATTGAAAAAGAAAAAGAGAATAAACTACAAACAATACATTTAAGTTAAAACTACATGTCCTGTTGTTTTCGTTCATTCATTTTTGCTAATTTTTTTTTATAAATTAATTCGGTAAATCTAACAGTTTAATATCCTTTGATTTTTTTTATATAACATCCCAATGCAAATGCGTATATATATGATAAAAAGATTAAAACATGGGTACTGCGTTATCGTCCGTCATATCGGACCTCGACCAATAACGGCCCGAAGGCTCAGGTTAAAGCCTTCGGGCCGATGGCTAAAGCCTTCGGGGCGATATTGGGGTATCGGGCCGGTATGACGGTCAATAACGCACCACCCATGTATTAAGCTCTAATTATATTTAATTCTCCAGTTTGTAATTCTTTTTATTAGTTGTTCATTTAAATTCGTCCTATTGGTGATCAATACCTTCACTATGCAATTTTTATCTGTGATAATTTAACATTTAAAATATGTGTTTGAAAATCAGCTCAACTGTGATATTTTGTAAGTTGAAAAAAAGTATTTGTTATGTGATACACTTTATCTGTGATACGTTGAGTTATACATATATATAATTTTCTATCTTACTACTTTAACAAGAGCTGTCGGAGAACAGCGCAGCTCGACTATTCGATTTTTCAGAGAATAATACATTTATAGCTAGTATATACCATCAGAAAACACGGCTACAACAATGTGGGGTGAGGTTGGGAGCACAACATAACTATGTGTAAGAATTGACCAAAACTACACAGAAATATGTAAAAAAAAATAAAAAATAAAAAAATCGAGTTGAGTGGGGTGCGGGGTGTGGGGATGGTGAGAGATGCGGGGTGGATGGTTGGGGAGTGGGGGTGGTGAGCGGCAACATATATGTGTAAGAAGCTATGTATAATTCACCAAAACAACACAAAAATATGAAGAAAAAAAATAATTAAAAAATCGAGTTTGAGTGGGGATGGGGTAAAGGCGATGGGTAGGGAGGGCAACATAGAATTGACTAAAACAACAAAGAAATATGAAAAAAACAAGAGGTCAACGACCTTGAAGTTCTACTGATTGATTTTGATTTCAGGAAGTAGTCGCTTACTGAATTGTTTTTTGAAAATCTATTTTTAGCCGTGGCGGCCATCTTGAATTGTCCGGCCGACCTGAATTTTTTCTAGGATCAATTAGACATCAAGAGCAACATTCCTTTGAAGTTTCATGAAATCCGTCAAGTAGTTTCAGAGGAGTAGTCGCTACAAGTTTTCATTATATAACTCTATGTAAACAAAGGATGGCCACTGGTGAGCCATGTTTAACGTCGAATCAAAAAAAATGTTTGACTCTGATAACCATCATGTCATGCTGATCATTTTACAAAAAGTCCCATATCAATATCTCTTATAGTTTTCAAGACGTAGTCGCTACAAATTTCTTTTTTAAAAAATCTATTTTTAGCTGTGGCGCGGCCATCCTAAATTTCTGGCCGATCTGAAAATTTGCTAGGATCAATTAGACATTAAGAGCAACATTCCTGTAAAGTTTCATGAAAATCCGCCAAGTAGTTTCAAAGGAGTAGTCGCGCTACAAGTTTTTACTATATAACTCTATGTAAACAAAGAATGCTCCGCTGGCAGCAATGTGTTTAACGTTGAATCAAAACAATTTTTTGACAAGGACCAACATCATGTCGTGCTGATCATTTTAGAAAAAAGTCCCATATCAATATCACTTACAGTGTTCAAGAAGAAGTCGCTACAAATCTTGTATTTTGAAAATTATATTTAGCCGTGGCGGCCATCTTGAATTTCCGGCCGACCTAAAATTTTGCTAGACTTATTTTTTAAAAACCTATTTTTAGATTTGGCGGGCCATCTTGGATTTCACATCAACATGAATTTTTGCTAGGATCAACTAGATTTCATGGGCAACATTTCTGTAAAGTTTCATGAAAATCCATTTAGTAGTTTCAGAGGAGTTGGTCGCTACAAAAAAAAAGTTTACGGACAGACGGACAGACAGACGGACAGACGGACAGACGGACGACGGGCGCCACACCACGGCATAAGCTTTGCTGATCTCTGATCAGTCGAGCTAAAAAACTAAAACAATTTCAAGTGTGTGTGTGTTTTGTTAGGGGGCGAGGGAGGAGGGGGGGAGGGGGGGGGCGCGCAACATATATGTGTAAGAATTGACAAAAGCAACACAGAAATATGTAAAGAAAAAAAAATGTTTTAAGTGGGGGTGAGGGTGGGGGGTGAGGGGGGAGAGGCGGGAGTGGGTTGGGGGAAGGGGGGAGGGGGCAACAATATATGTGTAAAAATTGACAAAAGCAACACAGATATGTAAAAAAAATAGTTTCAAGTGGGGTGGGGTGGGGGGGAGGGAGCTGTGGGTGAGAGGGCGGGAGTGGGTTGGGGAGTGAGGGGGGATGGGGCAACATATATGTGTAAGCAATGACTAAAACAAACAAACAGATTCAAAGTGGGGGTGGGGTGTGGGGGTGCGGGGTGGGCGGGAGTGGGTTTGGGGGTAAGGGGGGAGGGGGCAACCATATATGTGTAAGAATTGACAAAAGCAACACAGATATGTAAAAAAAAAAAGTTTCAAGTGGGGTGGCGTGGGGGGAGGGAGCGTGGGTGAGAGGCGGGAGTGGGATGGGGAGGAGGGGATGAGGGGGCAACATATATGTGTAAGCATTGACAAAAACAACACAACAAATATGTAAAAAAAAAAAAGTTTCAAGTGGGGGGGTGAGAGGCGGGGGGAGTGGGAAAGGGGGGGGGGGGATGGCGTGGTGAGGGGGCAACATATATGTGTAAGAATTGACAAAAAGCAACACAGAAATATGTAAAAAAAAAGATTCAAGTGGGGTAGGGGTTGTGGGGGTTCGGGGGGGGAGTGGGTCGGGGGTGGGGGGACGGGAGCAACATATATGTAGTAAGAATTGACTAAAACAACAAAGAAATATTGTAAAAAAAAATAAAAGTTTCAAGTGTGTGGGTGGGGGGGGGGGGTTGAGGAGGGTGGAAGA
>JAWPHD010016445.1:0-49735 GCA_037043455.1 Cyrtodaria siliqua
ACGAGACCAGTTTGTTTTTTATTTTTTTGGTAACTGTACTATAGTTTACAGATTACTATCCAATCGCATAGAAATTGTCCACGGATTAGTATCTATAACGATGGCCCATACTCCAGCAGCCACTCACTTACGAAGGTACCATATAGCCATCCGCTCCCCTTGACACAGATACATACTAATGCTAAAACTCTATAGAACTATTCATGTTTTCCCATTAGCAGCCAATGAAAAGTCAGTCAATGTGGCAGTGAGTTCTGTTCTCTATAGATACTGCCGTAGATGAACATTTCTGTTCCTCTCCTCGCTCTCCAACTATCTTGTCCAACTTGAATATACGTGCACATTCGTTGTATACTAGCAATAGGGTTTAAAGGACCTGAAGGAAAAGAAAGAAGTATTGTTCGGACAATCATATATAACTACGATATATTGTAATAAATACCGTTGCAGAAGACCTTTTGGAAACACGCTTAAACACAAACCAAAACAAAATATTAAAGTAGCAAAACTCTGTCTTACTAGTTCAAATATATAACTGTCCTAAGGGGAAGTAGATATAACAAGAAAAGTCATAGTATACAATATATACTATGACGACGAGCGGCAATAAGAATGAAAATTGTAGAATATATTTGTTTTAAATCATTGCATCTGGAATTACAGCATCATGTGTGGTTTTGTTTGTGTAAAATAATAGTGAGTTCTATATGGTGTAGCACAATGGCAGAGAACCAAAAGGAAAAGCGTAATAAAGTAGAATGCTCTTTTATTTGAAACTAAACGTCCAATTTAAGTGCTTTTTACTAACCCAAGAAAGCGCTATATTCGCTATATTTATATTAAGCACAAGACCTGGAGGAGCTGGAATGTATGTATATGTATTCTTTCTGACTATAAATAATGTTTTAATGCACAATAATATAAAAACACACTTTGAATATGTATGAATAATTACAATTTACATACGGTAATAATATGATGACTATCAAATGTACATATCTTTCTAAGTTCATGCTGTACAAAAGCAACATTACTGATGTGAAAAAAAATTGTATGTACAACTCAGTGAGTCAGGTCCCCTGCCAAGACTTGCAACTTGAATCTCTCTCTCGAAAGAAAAGCGTGTATCCTTACATACAGAGATTGCCAGACATCACACAAACGAGTGTACAAAACTACACGCAAAATTAATAAGATGTAGACTCAAACAAGAGGCCAAGAGGGCCTGTGGACGCTCTACTGGCTAATATGCTCTTTATGACATCCAATGCAGCGAGTGACTATCGTCTTAAAGAGGCAAAATATAGCATTTTTAACTAACATCAAAAGCATAACTCCGTCCATTACTGGTCGATCTGGCTGGTTTTCCAAGTTGGCCCAGTAGAGATAATAAAAAGAAAAAAGAAATAAACTAAAAAAAAGACAAAAAAGAAAAAAAATCACAAATAATAATAAAACAGAAAAAAAGACAAAAAATTAAAAAAAATTAATCAAACAAAATTAAAAAAAACTATATAAAAAAATATAAAATACAAGATGTGTTCGTAAAACACAATGCCCCCCGTCAGTGCACTTATTCTACAGGCAAGGTTAAAGTTTTGTAACGGACCCTCTTGACCTACTGACCTCAACAATGGGTGGGTCTTGTAGAAGTTGTCATGGGCAACCCGCATGTGAAGTTTGGTGATCCTAGGTGGAAGGGTTTGTGTTTTAAGGCAAGGTTACAAGTTATGTGACAGACAGAGAGACAGACCGACAAAACAATATGGCCCCGATTCATCATCGATGATGCGGGGGCATACAAAAACATAAATAACAAAAATCAATAAACACAGATGTGTACGTAAAACCACCAATGCCCCGTCAGTGCACTTATTCTACAGGCAAGGTTAAAGTTTTGTACACGGAGGTCACGGTGACCTTGACCTTTGACCTACTGACCCTCAAAATGGGTGGGTCTTGTAGAAGTTGTCACGGGCAACCGCATGTGAAGTTTGGTGATCCTAGGTGGAAGGGTTCACGTTGTACAGGCAAGGTTAAAGTTTTGTAACAGAGGTCAAGGTGACACTTGACCTTTGACCCTACTGAACTACGAAATGGGTGGGTCATGTAGAAGTTGTCACTGGCAACCCGCATGTGAAGTTTGGTGATCCTAGGTGGAAGGGTTTCTGTTTTACAGGCAAGGTTAAAGTTTTGTGACAGACAGAGAGCAGCAGACCCACAACAAAAGCCCGAATACTCACAGTCCTATTCGTTGGCATAACACCAACATACAACAGCAACATCTAAATACCCCGCATATCCATCTCTTTTCCATCTAAACCCTTTTACCCCAATCCCCCCCAATTACAAACCTTCCCACCACCAACAACTCCCTCCTCCAAAACCCAATTCAAATCCTAAACTCTCTCACTCCAAAATAAACCTAAAACACAACATACACATACCCACCCATATCCCAATGTTCCTTTTCCCAATATCCCCTTTACCCAAACCACCCAACATACCCTCCCCACCTAACAACCACCCATACACACACCCAATACTATATACTAAACTCTCCTCACCAAACCCCCCACCCCCAGAGACAAACCTACATATACCCCCCCATATCCACTTTTCTTTTCCCCCAAATCCCCTTTATACCATACACAAATAAATTTAAAAAACCAAACAATAAAAATCAACTCAAAATCACGATCCATAATAAACCCTTACACCCCCTAACCTTAACAAACTCTCCTCCCTCTCTACTTTTCCTTAACACAGCTCCACCTTTTCAGTCCAACAAACAACGACTCCACTCAAAAATTAACAAAACCTATCACTTACTTCACTCCTCACCCCTTTACCTCATTAACCTACCCACCATTCCTCTTCACCTTCCCCAAAAAAAATCCCCCATCCCCTCAAAATCCCTTCCCCATCCAAATCCTCCTTACAACCTTCTTCTCTTAAAAAACAAATCTCCACCCAATCCTCTTACAAAACACTTCCAATAACAACCTTACCCCACCTCCATCCACATACAATATATCTCAACACCACCACCTCACTATACTAACCCCCACCCCACAACAACCCCCTACAATCAAATCAACCATAATAATATTTAAATACACCCACTCCTCCCACAAAAAAACCCTCCCCCTCAAAACCATTAACAAAAACTACCCTCCCCCCCTACTTCCACAACAACACAAAAAAAATAACCCAAAACAATACCAACCCCCAATAACTTCCTCATAAACCCATACCAACCAATACCTATAACATCTTTCCCCTAACCCCCTTACAACAACTCACAATTACTCACATACAACCTCAAACCATCATAACTATCTACCAACCCCCCCTTCACTTCCTCACCCACCCCCATCAACTTACTCCCCAAAAAAACAACTCCACAACCACCCCCCACTCCCACATCAACTTCCTATAAAACAAACCAAACTAACACTCCCTCATACTCACCCACTCCCTCACCAAAAACATATAATTCCCAATAACTCATTAACATCAACCAAATCATTACTCTAATAAAAAATAACCACCCAAAAATCTCATACCAAAATCCACCAACACTCACCCAACTCCCTTACTCCTCTCAAATTCACAACCATTCCCCCCCCCATAAACCCCCCCCCCCCCCCCAATACAATCACACTTCAACCAACTCCCCCCCTTCCAAATCCCACCCCTCACCCCAACTCCATCTACTAACTCACTAACAAATCACCCCCCATCTACCAAATCACCACTAAACCCAATAACAATAAACCCCCAATTAACTCACTCATCAATAAACCAAACCAAATTACTATCCCTCTCTAATAAAACAATTCATCACCCCCACCAATTAACAAATCAATTCACACCAACACTACCTACAATCTACATCAAAAACCAAATCCTCCCTCAACAATTACCAACTCCTCCTCTCCCACCCCCTCTCCCCCCAACCTACCCATCAAACCCAATATATACAACCACCAATTATATCAACAACTCACACTCTTACTAACTTAAACAAACCCCTACACCCCCAACACCCCCATCACTAAAACCAAACTCAATCCCCCCCAAACCCACCCAAAATACCCCAAACCTATTCTTCACCCCCACCCTCCCCCCTAATCTAACAACTCCAAACAACAACACTCCCCCCATACTAAAAAACCCAACACTTCCCCAACCAATCCCCCAAACCACCCAAAACCCAACCACAATCAACCAAAACTCCCAAAACCACTCCTCAAACATCCTACCCCCCCACAAACTATTAAATCTCACAAACCCATCACAACCCAACAAAACCTACCAACCACCCACCAACCCACAACAACACACAACCACCCCAAAACACCTACACCTCCAAAACATAAACCACAATCCAAACAACAAACCATCACCCCAACCCAACAACCCACACCCAACCAACCCCCCCCCTACCACCCCAACAAACAAACACTCCACACCACCACCCACCACAACCACCAACAAAACCACAACAACACTCCCCTACCCACATTCACCCACCATACTCCCACACAACCCCAACTCCCACATCCAACCACCAACTCCCAAAACACCCCAACTCCCACCTCCAACCACCCCACACAAACCCTACAACCTCACCAATAAAACCAACACACACCCACCAAACCCACCCACACAACCACCCCAACACCTATAAACAAACTCCACCCCCAACCAATCCACACCAACACACACCCACAAAAACACCAACCCAACAACACCTACCATACAAAACACAACAACACAAACACAACACCAACAACAACAACCAACAACCAACCCCCACACCCACCCCCAAAAACCCACCACCACCACCCTCCAACCCCTACCCACCCCCCAAACCCCAAAAATCCACAAACCCTCACCCCACCAACACCTACCAATACCTCCAACCCTCCTCAACCATCATATTCCACAATCACACACCATAAACCACCACCACCAACACCAAAACACAACAAATAAAAAATATCTAAACTCTACCACTAAAAACCCACCACATACACATAACCACATACCACAACATCAACAATAAACTACTAACCCAACCAAACACAATCTCAAACCCACACACCCCCTCCCCAAAACCCCCCCAAACACAACCCCAACCATACAAAACCCAAAACCCCAATACTCATCCCAAACCCTCCCTTCCACCACCATCCACCATCACACAACCTCCACCACACCCCACCACTTACAATAACTTTACAACCCCAACTACAATCCATCATCTACTCACTTCTCTTCATACAACTCCCCTACACTCCCAAATCATCTTACAACACCACAACCATCCCTCACCAACTAAACACCTACCTCACCAATCCAATACTCACTCCCACCCACCCCTTTTACTATAACAACACACTATCCACCGAATAAAACAACTCAACATTCAAACCTCTCAATACTCCCCCCCAATACTTCCAAATTCAACCCCTCCTTCCTCATAATTACTCCAAATCACATACAAACCAAACTCAAAACCAACTCCTAACTTTAACAAAACTCAATTCCTCAAATTCTCCATTAACCACTCTCACTACTACCCCAAATAATTAAAATCAAACACCCATACCCAACAACATAAATTCTACATATTAATAAATTATTTCCCCATTCAACACAACCCTCACCATACAACATTAATCCATCTAAAATCCATAAACCCTAACCTCCACTCTCCCACAACCCAAACACCCCAACAATCCACACAACACCATCATAACTAATCTTAATCCCACAACTCAATCCACTTATACCAATCAAACCATCATCAAACCCACAACCAATTATTTCACCACAAACCCTACACTTCCTCCGCACTAAATTCTCTCTCCGTTACCCCTATTCAATTTATCACCCAATAACCAATTCATACTAAATCCCTCATTCCTAACCCTCATACTCACACACCAACTCTTTCACCATAATCATCACCATATTACTAATATCTCAAAACCATACTTAACAACCCCCACTAATAAACTACTCTCTCAACATACTTATACTAACCACCACCATATAATTACTATCAATTAACAACACATCAAAACTCATAAAACTCAAATTCCTCGTTTGTAATTGTATCCCAACTACAACACCACATCCTATCCTCTAAAAACAAATACACCATATATCACACACACCCCTAACCTACTCCACTCCTTCACCGAAGTACCGTACACTCACCATCTACTTGAAACACAACCATCCCAATAGCTAATCAATAATGACAAGGAGTTGACTCTTTGTACTTTCGTTCGGTGCGTATTGACCCAAGGTAACTCTATTCTTCAAGAATAACAAATCATGACGCAATACTTGACCTAGTACAGTATAATCCAATCACAATACACCCAATTATTTAACATCCACTACAACACATCACGTCACTACCCATGTTAACACAGATGCAACCATTGCGAGTCGATCGAACCCCACTATGTAAACAAGTAGGGCAATAAACGAATATGGCACACTTGACCGGCATTGTTTGATGGGCAAGAGACTAACGACGCATGATCGTAACTTGTAATGCTTATATTCAACGAATGCCGTGTATTTACTGAATGAATCCGAGATCAATGACGGATGTGTGTTTATGTTTGAAACATGTTTGCCATTATATATCCAAGATCTGCTTCGACCTTGGCTAATTTTCGATAATTATTCGAAGAATTGACATCTCAAAAGTTATTAACAGACAAAACGAACCTACCAGTCACAATTTAGGCATATACCATGCTAACAATTCTCCAACACAGAAAAATGAGACTGCTGATTTATCTACATGCTGTCTATAACGAAAGTGAAAGTAGGAAAACACTTCCTAATGCATATTTCTATTTTTATTTGAAGTAGTCTAAGTAGAAAAAAGTGTTCGACCTAATGCATTTTTTTATCTGCTATCCTTTTGTAATTACTGCACTAGGAGCATCATGTACATCTTAATTACATAGGGTCTACCAATATCTAATATTACCGTGTTAAACTTGTCCCTCATACACTGACAATGTAATGTACATTTAAACAGGCGGCCTAACAGATGTTGAATGTACCGGAATGAACAAGTGAACTAAATAACATTAATAATATTCCTACATGATTTCGTACTAGAAAATAACCATTAAAATCTGTTACGTTTAAAAATATATCTGCCTTTTTTACAAACCCACAACAACATGAATGCAGAATCAATGTCTGTGTGAAGGTATGATTTGTATATTGAACGACAGCGATGCTTATATTGTGAATATCGCACACAGATACAAGTTCAGGGCTTTTTTACCTTATATAACAGAGGCCTATAAAAGACCTCCTTCCATGGTCTCAATAAGAACCGGCCGCCCGGCCGAAATGACCGCTTCAAATGGCATTTGGGCCTGTTCAAAATCGTGTTCTTGTGCCAACAAACTTTTCCTTAGCCTCGTCCGTTGGATGGGGACGTAAACCAGGCGGTCCCTTGTATCGGTCTATCCTCCGAGACGTTAAAGAACCATAGGAATCTATCGATAATAAGAGTAGGGCAGGTCCCCGGATTTCTATGTATCCTCCCCCTCTCTCGGGGGCGGCTCTAAATAACCTGTACTGTGTTGATGAGCCGTTAACAACCATTCAATTCAAAATCGATCAAAAACAATAAATTAAACAACCCAAAAACAAATGAGGACAGTGACACCCTGGGTCAAATTTGTCCCCGCCCGAGGGTCACAGTTTTACACAGACTTATATAGGATTTTTTTTTTTTAAATGTTCTTCTCGGAAACTACACGAGCCAGAGCTTTGATATTTTACATATATTATAAGCTTATGGTTCTATACCAAGTTTGTTGAAATGGAGACCCTGGGGTCACATTTGGCCGCCCAAGGGTCACATGTTTTACATAGACATGTATAGGGAAAAACTTAACACAACATTCTTCTCTTAAACTGCAAGAGCCAGAGGTTTAATATTCTGCTGTTGCTTTAAGCTTAAGGTCCTTTACCAATTTTGTTCAAATGGTGACCCTGGGGTCACGTCTGGCCCGCCGCGGGAGTCACAGTTGTACATAAATGCTTGTTTTAAATGTCTTTGTTTTTATGCCCCCGCATCATCGATGATGAATCGGGGCATATTGTTTTTGGTCTGTCTCTCTGTCTGTCACAAAACTTTAACCTTGCCTGTAAAACAGAAACCTTCCACCTAGGATCACCAAACTTCACATGCGGGTTGCCCATGACAACTTCTACAAGACCACCATTTCTAGGTTCAGTAGGTCAAAGGTCAAGGTCACCTTGACCTCTGTTACAAAACTTTAACCTTGCTGTACAACGAGAACCCTTCCACCTAGGATCACCAAACTTCACATGCGGGTTGCCCGTGACAACTTCTACAAGACCCACCCATTTTGAGGTCAGTAGGTCAAAGGTCAAGGTCACCGTGACCTCGTTACAAAACTTTAACCTTGCCTGTAGAATAAGTGCACTGACGGGGGCATTGTGTTTTACGAACACATCTTGTTTATTTATTTTTTTTATTTATTTTTTTATGCCCCCGCATCATCGATGATGAATCGGGGCCATATTGTTTTTGGTCTGTCTGTCTCTCTGTCCTGTCACATAACTTAACCTTGCCTGTAAAACACAAACCCTTCCACCTAGGATCACCAAACTTCACATGCGGGTTGCCCATGACAACTTCTACAAGACCCACCCATTTTGAGGTCAGTAGGTCAAAGGTCCCGTTACAAAACTTTAACCTTGCCTGTAGAATAAGTGCACTGACGGGGGCATTGTGTTTTACGAACACATCTTGTATTTATATATTTTTTATATATGTTTTTTTTTTTTTAATTTTTTTGATTAATTTTTTTTTAATTTTTTTCTTTTTTTCTTTTTTATTATTATTTGTGATTTTTTTTCTTTTTTTCTTTTTTTTTATTATTATTTCTTTTTTTCTTTTTATTATCTCTACTGGCCAACTTGGAAAACCAGCCAGATCGGACCAGTAATGACGGAGTTATGGCTTTTGATTTAGTTAAAAATGCTATATTTTGCCTCTTTAAGACGATAGTCACTCGCTTCATTGATGTCATAAGAGCCATATTAGCCAGTAGAGCGTCCACAGGCCCTCTTGGGCCTCTTGTTTGATCTACATCTTTATTAATTTTGCTTAGTTTTGTACACTCTTTTTGTGATGTCTGGGCAATCTCTGTAGTGTAAGGAAACACGCTTTTCTTTCGAGAAGAGATTCAAGTTCAAGTCTTGGCAGGGACCTGACACACTGAGTTGTACATACAATTTTTTTTTCACATCAGTAATGTTGCTTTTGTACAGCATGAACTTAAAAATATGTACATTTGATAGTCATCATATTATTACCGTATGTAAATTGTAATTATTCATACATATTCAAAGTGTGTTTTTATATAATTGTGCATTAAAACATTATTTATAGTCAAAAGAATACATATACATACATTCCAGCTCCTCCAGTCTTTGCTTAATATAAAAATAGCGAATATAGCGCTTTCTTGGTTATAAAAAGCACTTAAATTGGACGTTTAGTTTCAAATAAAAAGCATTCTACCTTTATTACGCTTTTCCATTTTGTTCTCTGCCATTGCTACACCAAATAGAACTCACTATTAATTTTACACAAACAAACCACACATGATGCTGTAATTCCAATGCAATGATTTAAAACAAATATATTCTACAATTTTCATTCTTATTGCCGCTCGTCGTCATAGTATATATTGTATACTATGACTTTTCTTGTTATATCTACTTCCCCTTAGGACATTATATATTTGAACAATAAGACAGAGTTTGCTACTTTAATATTTTGTTTTGGTTTTGTTTAACGTTTCCAAAAGGTCTTCTGCAACGGTATTTATTACAATATATCGGTAGTTATATATGATTGTCCGAACAATACTTCTTTCTTTTCCTTCAGGTCCTTTAAACCCTATTGCTAGTATACAACGAATGTGCACGTATATTCAAGTTGGACAAGATAGTTGGAGAGCGAGGAGAGAACAGAAATGTTCATCTACGGCAGTATCTATAGAGAACAGAACTCACTGCCACATTGGACTGACTTTTCATTGGCTGCTAATGGGGAAAACATGAATAGTTCTATAAGTTTTACATTAGTATGTATCTGTGTCAAGGGGAGCGGATGGCTATATGGTACCTCGTAAGTAGTGGCTGCTGGGAGTATGGGGCCATCGTTATAGATACTAATCCGTGGACAATTTCTATGCGATGGATAGTAATCTGTAAACTATATTACAGTTACCAAAAAAATAAAAAAACAAACTGTCTCGTGCCGCAGGTGTGCGATAATTATGTCCTTGTAATGCCCATTGTTAGCAAATACGGTATATTAATAACATATTCAGTTTGTAAGTTCGTGCATATGTACGTTCGTTTATCAGCTCATACGTTATGGCGTACTGAACACTATTTGTAAACGCATCTTCTGTTTACTATAAGGGTTAACTTATTAAACCTGTTCATGCATTTACTTAGGGTTATGCCCCTTGGTTCCTGACTAGGTGCGCTTGATACAAGTTCCGAAAGACATACGAGGGGCGTTCATTATATAATGCAACTATGGTCCTAAAATTTAATTATGGTCCATTGTTGTAGTTATTGATACGGATTATGCTAAAATGAACTTTCGTTTGGTCTATAAATAATTCAGGAGAAGTTCTTGATAAAATTTTCAATAAAGGTCAAGTTTCATCAATAAGCACTTATGACTTCTCTACACTTACCACATCATCTTATTATAGACAAGCTAATTTCTCTTGTTCAAAAAACATTCGCTAGAGAAAATACTACATTTTTGGCATGTAATAATATTAACGCGTTTTTTACTAACGGCAGTTTAGACAATTATACGAGTAATATGTGGACTTGCTATGAAGTTTGTGAAGCACTCATCTTCCTATTAGATACTATTTTCAGCAAGGTATGGAACCACCGTTTATAGACAAATTGTGGGTATCCCTATGGGTATGAACTGTGCACCACTTGTCGCAGATTTGTTTTTATTTTGCTATGAAAGGGATTTCATGTTGAGTCTTTCACCAGATCCCAGGCAGATGTTATTGAAGCCTTTAATGACTCCTCTCGGTATCTGGATGACTTATTGAACATTGACAACCCTTTCTTTCCTACTATGGTTAATAATATTTATCCTAAAGAACTTCAGCTTAATAAAGCTAATATATCTGATAATAACGCTTCTTTTCTTGATTTACATCTCTCGATTGAAATTATTGAAATAATTAGCAAAATCTAGAACAAGAGAGATGATTTTAATTTTGACATTGTTAATTACCCCCACTTGGATGGGGATGTTCCCCGCGCAACTTCTTATGGGGTGTATTAACATTCAAACTAGCGTTCGTTTAGTGCAGTGTGGTGGCCGTAAAAAGTCTCCCCGTGCTACGAATCAGTAGTGTTATTTTTACTGGTCCTTTGGGACCAACGAGCCCAATATAGGTGGCTTTGAAGTAAAATTCCGCTTAAGCCGGTGCTAAGGGGCATGAGAGGTGTTGCTTCTTTCATTACTTCTTATGAACTGACTCAATAAAACCGAGTCTGCTGCTTTATTCTCTTAATTGTGTTTGTTGCTCACAAAGGATCACCTTTATCAGTATTTATCAACTTATTCGTTTTGCAAGAGCTTATACTCGAGTTGAGTACTTTAATATTCGTAATCTTTGTATAACTAAAAAGCTATTCAATCAGGGTTACCGTTACCATAAACTTCGTAAAACCTTTGCAAAATTGTATTATCGTAACTCTGATCTTCTTTCCAAATATAAACGTAATTTAAGGACAAGGACTATCACAACCTGACTTCTATGGTGATGTGATTTATAAAATTCGTAAGATTCTTGGTCATGATCACTTTCATACTATCTTTGTTAAACTTGTTAAAGGTTTATCAAAAGAGGTTATGACCCTATCATTTTGCAACGTACTGCGTGCTTGGTGGTGGACCCTTTTACAGTTCGCCACTATGCTTTCCTCTTTAATTGTACGCTGACCGGACAGGCTGTGGACCCTATGATGACGCCTACATAAAGCCCATTGGGGCGGTGGCGTTTGATGTATGTCTATGATCTTTCTTGTCGTGCCCTTAATGGTTTATTCTCTTGTTGCTCTGACTTCTGCCAAGTCAATGAGTACCTCCACTGTGGCTTTCTAGGCTATTGTTTTTTTTGTATTATATTTACACGAGCATATTTGTGTTTTACTTATATTGCCTATTGATGCTGCCTTGATGATTAGAGATTAGATCATGGCGGGAATTTCTTTATTTACACTGTCCTGTTTTAATGGGATGACAGTAGGGTAAGTGTGAGGTTTGGTGCACCCTAGAACCGGTTTAAACTCCCCAGTGGCATACTTTCCCACTGGCCGTTCCAAGGCGGTATCCCTATTGTCAACCCTTTTGTGTTTGTGATGTCGTTTGCTTTTATTATTACTATTGCCTTCTTGTTAACGGTAACCCTGATTGAATAGCTTTTTAGTTATACAAAGATTACGAAGGGGGCATGAGAGGTGTTGCTTCTTTCATTACTTCTCATGAACTGACTCAATAAAACCGAGTATGCTGCTTTATTCTCTTAATTGTATTTGTTGCTCACAAAGTCACCTTTATCAGTATTTATCAACCTATTCGTTTTGCAAGAGCTTATACCTATTGCCTTCTTGTTAACGGTAACCCTGATTGAGTAGCTTTTTAGTTATACAAATATTACTAATATTAAAGTCCTCAACTCCAGTACAAGCTCTTGAAAAACGAATAATTTGAGTCACATACACCCCATAAGAAGTTGCTCGGGGAACATCCCCATCCAAGTGGGGGTAATTAACAATGTCAACATTGAGATCATCTCTCTTGTCATAGAGTTTGCCAATTATTTTACCATTTTAAATCGAGAGATCTGAACCAAGAAAAGAAGCGTTATTATCAGATATATTAGCTTTATTAAGCTGAAGTTCTTTAGGATAAATGTTATAAACCATAGTTGGAAAGGAAGTGTTGTCAATGTTCAATATGTCATCCAGATACCAAGAGGTGTCATTAAAAGCTTCAATAACATCTGCCTGGGTATCTGGTGAAAGACTCAACATGAAATCTCTTTCATAGCAAAATAAAAACAAATCTGCGACAAATGTACGACAAGTGGTGCACAGTTCATACCCATTGGGATACCAACAATTTGTTTATAAACGGTGGATCCATACCTGACGAAAATATTATCTAATAGGAAGATGAGTGCTTCACAAACTTCATAGCAAGTCCATATAGTATAAGTGTCTAAACTGCCGTTAGTAAAAAAACGCTTTAATATTATTACATGCCAAAAATGTAGTATTGTCTCTAGCGAATGTTTTTTGAATAAGAGAAATTAGCTTGTCTTTGATAAGATGATGTGGTAAGGTTGTATATAGTGTAGCGAAATCATAAGTCCTTATAGATGAAACATGACGTTTATTGAAAATTGTATCAAGAACGTCACCTGAATTTTTTATAGACAAAAACAAATTAATCCCAAAGTTTGAATAAATTACTTTGCTGCAAAATGCATTTGTTTATGAATGCAACATTACGACCTATGCAAATTCATTGAACTTTCTGCCGCTTTTTAAGGCAGTGTATATGTAAATTCCGTGTGTAAACCCCACACTACATGAATACGACGGTTATTTGCATTATATAATGAACGCTCCTCGTATAATGCTCTAATTCCTATATACTAACAAGTTTTCATTTCTAATTTCTATATTCTAACAAGTTCTCATTTCGAATTGTCTACAGTTAAAAAAGAACGTAATGCGTATCTTATACAGATGTAACTTGTGTGTGTTTTTTATGTTGGGTGTACGGGTCAAAATTGCTCTTTAGCTAAACTATGTCATCTTGGGAATTACACAGATGGTCTTTGAACCTGCTTCATCATCCTGGATATCAAATAAACGGTATGTGAGAGTACTTTAATTTGGTGCTCATTCTTTTTTAACAAGGCAAACAAGATGTAATATTTTATAAAGGAAAATGTGTATGATTTCTTCGATTAAAATTCAAGATTGTTCTGTGACTTCGTACACTCACTATAATGTATAAAAAGGCTACATATAGTTCGCGCCCTCTGTCCCCGGGTTGAGCAGATTGTCAATAGTATGGAAAGTTTAGCAATCCCGAAGATGCTATGCATATGACTGAACCAGTGAGTGTGAAACGAAAGCAATGGTCAAACTTAAGGAAAAGCGGCAGAAACGCTATCAAAATCAATGAAATAACGCAATTGCTAGTAACATATCCTTCTGAAAAAAAACCACATATTTTATTCGCTTTTAAAAGTTCCAAGTATACAAATATTACATACTTAATTTATAACATCGCCAACTTACGTTTGTTCTGCATCAACTTTTGTTATAAGGAATAAATAAAAATACATTTATTGGTTTATCGTGAATAACGGGTTTTATTTCATGCGAGAAGTGAGCAAACGTTGACGAGTGCAAAGTATGAGTAAGAATGTATCGAGAATGTACCTTTTATGGTTGTGTGCTTAACCAAACAAAATGAGTTTGAATAAAAACGTATGCAGTCAGAGTTTAGAGTTGGTAAGGAAACATAACCTGTATACTAGTATAATATTAATGCATCCCAAAACAGACAGTCAGTGTATGCGTCATGGCATACGGTTTCAAGCTACTCGTTAAGCTTCACTCTTGACATTAAAGTGCTCTAGCGCGAGGTCTACGGTTTCAAGAAGTGTTCTAGCACTAGATCTACTGTTTCAAGAGCCCCTTCTGACCAGTAAGACTTTGATCGTCCATTGAATGCGTTAGACGCGATATACACTTCGTCATGAGAAGACGGCTTGATCATTTCATACTCTATAGAAGACCAGTTATACCCTGGTATCCACTTCTGACAGGCACCACCGTATGGATAACAGCTCCACATTTGAGCAGCGCCATCTAATGGCTCTGGAATATTGCTGACGCTCACGTTGAGCATTCCAGCTAAAATATTATTTACGACTGTCACAATGTGGTCGTTAATCGAAATTGCTGAAACGCTTGGTGTCGATACCTGCTTTCTCAAATCATCCCAAAGGGAAGCAATATCGCTTTCCATATATCCGACATTTAGAATTGAGATATTTGAATAGTTAGTTGTTCCAAAATCATACGTTTGCCGGAGTGGAGTATCTGAAATAGCATATTTGAAATCGAAGCCTGTGTTTCTATACCAGGGTTCATTATATGCAAAGTAAATTTTCCCTGCAGGTACATCGCGTACAGCGTTTCTTATGATGTCTTGGAAATATGGTAATCTGAGAACCCACCAATCTAAATGCTCTAAAGAAAGCCTGTTTGTAGCAAGAATAACTCTCTTCGCACACTTTCTAAAGGCCACATTTGCCTGAAAAGTTAAACAAAAAAGTGTTAAGCGTTATATTTAGAGTTTATGTATGCACTAATTACTTCAGTCAGTTCTCCAAAGTATCAGTCCATGTTTACATAATTGTTCTAGAAGAAGAAGGAAAAATACACGATTTTATGTGAATGAGATACATTCTAGTTGTGTTTTTTTCTTCAGCATTATACTATTATTGATGCATTCGCTAACAGTATACTGGCTTACAAGTTTGCAAATAATTGTTTCTTACAAACAAAATATACGTTATAACATATGATTTATATATATACGGCATTTATTAATTAATCTTAATCTGCAATAATACGTAATAGGCAACGTGCTCTTTAAATAACATGACAAACCCAGTCATGCTTCCAAAATATTGCGAACGTATCTTGCTTTTTTGTTATAACAGTTCGCTAGTAATGGAGTGTAAACAATCAAATACAAATACAACACTAGCAGGTACTTACGGACGTTGTTTTACCATCAGATGTTACTGTGGAGTCGAACGTTAGGATATATGTGCCATCGTATTTCCTTCTTGTTATTCTTTTCAAGTGGCTATTCATTTTAATAGTATGCCTGTAAAGGTACGTAAACAACTGTGATGTCAGTATTGTGTTTTGTTATATATATGTGTTTATGTGTGTGTGCGTGCGTGCGTGCGTGGGGAAATAAAGTAAACAAATACGTTTGAAGGATTAGTAGTTTTACTAATAGTAATTGTATTTTTCACTATATGTCTGCCGATAGAAATCACATCACCCAAACGCAATGACACCGAAGATCCGCACCGTACCACAAACAAAGAGCAAATAAAACTATGCAATGAAAAAGACAATACACAACAGAAAGTGTGGTGAAGACAGGGTTACAGACTTGGAATGGTTTGATGGTAATACTTCACAATTAAATGAATGTTTGATGCAAGTCGATTGCTTATTTAACTGACAGCATACCGAGATAATTTACATTAAAATGAGTTTATAAAACAAATAAAAAATGCATATAACATACGCTCATTAGTTTGATAGTTCACTAATTTTAAGCAGGTTTTGTATTATCAATCCGTGAATGCTCATGATTCATGAATTTGTTTTTCAATTCCTTTCGCACATTTTTCTAACTTCATTGGTCAAGATCACTGAAAGTAACAACAAAATGTCAGCTTGCTTGATCAAATTGTTAATTATCTATGTGGTTTGTTTTCCTAGCCAGTATTTTCTTTAAAAAATATTTAGAAATCGTCATGAAAGGCAGATAAAGATTGTGATTTTTACAAATGAACAGCATTGACGCAATCATGCATATCAGGTCTTATGTTTACCTCTGACCTCTACCTAAATCTTGTTCTTGAATATTGAGAAGCGTCTGGATAATGTGCAGATGAGATCAACTAATTTATCAAGACCAGTTTAATAATTTCAAAACATGTTTTGCCAGCTTTATCGGGCAGAACGCATATTAACTTGTTCTTCTGTTATTGACACATATATACAAATTAAGGCCTAGGTGTTTAGCCAAGAACACCACATCTTAGATTAAAATTCACGAATTCACGAGAGAATGGTATATATGAAATAATGATGCACCTGTGGTTTAGGAAGATAGCGGGGTTGAGTACACATACAATTAAGTGAAGTTAATCAATAGGCCGTATTGCCTACAGATCGTTTTAAGGCAGTAACACTTTTTTTTCACCACTATTTACGTTGCGTATTGTCCTGTTCGTTGACTATTTCATTCGCTCATTTGATTTGATTTGTGGTACAGTGCGGACCCTGGGTGCCAGTGCGTGTGTGTGTTGTGTTATCTATAACTATTTGTATTCTCATTTCATACCACTACAGATAGGCCACTTTGCATATCAGTTGTTAACCTATAAAAAGCTTAATATTGCAGCTCGTTATATTAAAAATGTACAGACCCAGTTGCGTTCAAGTACCCCAACAAGCATTCCGTTTAAACTCCTTTTGCGCTCCGTTTGCATTTCATTTTTATAAGTGTATTTCTTAAAGTGTATTCATTGCGTTCTTGAATGCATTTAGCGTTTATAAACGAAACTGTGCGTTCATTAAATGCACGAAACTCGTTCCTCAACGCAACATACTGCATGTGTTTAAATGTACAACGGAGAAAATGCATCTGCGTTTGTTTTTTCAGCGTTTAACAATAACAACATATCTCAAGATGAAAACATATATTGTTTTCGCTCAAATTATATAAATCATAATGCCTATGCAGCTCTTCAATAAAGTGGCGGAGGAAAAAGGTAAGAGACTTACTCTCTCTGCAACAAAATATTTAGTACAGGTTATCGTCGTGTAAACACCTATGCCATTATCCTAAGTAGAAGTGTATATTGCTTATTATGTAGTCCACGTACAAAGTAACGAGCTAATAAGACTTTAGCACGACAACAACAAACGCAGAATTAAGGCAGAATGAACGACGAATAGGTTACACTATTAGAATTACATGTACACTGTCAACTACTGGGGTATACAAAAAAAAACGATGAGAAAATAAATAACGTTAAGTAACTGCTGAATGAAGCAAAGTATTATTTGGTACAACATGTTTAAATTATTACTTTGAAGCAACATATTTGTGCACACTCTATGTTTCAATTTACTTTGTAGGAATTCCAAAATGCTTTATTTGCAATACTGGACGAAACAAATGGGACATACTATTGTTCTTATCTGCACAAATTGCTGAGGCAAAGTATTAGTACAATATATTCAATGTCTTAGTGTGTCAACAACTACTAATAAAATATTTTAGTTGGATACAATATCGTCAATATATTTCACGCTGAAGTGCTCAACAATGACTGAACAAATGAGTTAGTTATATACTTGTCAATGTCTTGATACTATTTCGTTTGGGCATCTTGCTTAAAGAACATGGTACAGATACATGTCATTGTTTTACCTGAAACTACTCTTCAAAAACTCCTGAAGTAATGCGTTTGGTATTTCACTCATTCCCTTTTCAACGGTCAGAACTTCCTCCTGCATGTGGGGGTTTGAAGTTGGATCCGACCACGGAAGACTTAGAGCAGCGCTAAGGTCACCAAAGAAGAACTGAAATGCATCTACTTCCTTAATATACTCAGCAGTCTCTGTACTTACATACTTTGATAAGACTAATTGCATGCTGAAAATATTTAAAATAATGTTAAAGATAATCATTAAATAGAACAAGCACGCCCTACCGCGACAAACACGTGTGTCTTTATACTAATATACGAATTTAATTCCTAGAAATTACACGCCCATGAAAAGATAGTATGACAAAACAAATAACAGGAAGAGGGGGAAGAGGAGAAGGTGGTGGTGGTGGTGGTGGTGGTGGTGGTGGTTAGGAGGAGGTGGTGGTGGTGGTGGTGGTGGTGGTGGGGGTGGATTAGATGAAGGAGAAGCAGGAGGAAGAGTAGGTGTGGTGGATTGATGATGATAATGCTGCTGAATTTTCATTTAGGTCGTTCATGATATTTGAGATGGCGAAGTTAGTATTTGAAGTTAATTATAGGACTTAGACATGTTATACGTATAACAACGAAACGTATACCTTTGTTTGTATAAGGGAATTCCATCCAATGTTTTGACCTGCAAAACGTTGGCTTCCTTGTTCGTCAATATGTCTGTATTGTTTGCGTAAAGTTCCCTAAAATAAAATACAGAAACTTTAGACGTAGATATTGTTACGCGACTGTTTTCGGTACATTGTTATGGTTTGTACACATGTTTAGGTAGCCGACCGTTTGTTATATTGTTTTATTTCTCGGAGAGATCGGTTAAAACTAATTGGCTTAAACTTGTGTATCCTGAATTAACCAATATTGATAATGTTTGCTTGACATTTCAAGAGACTGAATGTATTGGCTTAGATGATTATGGACACGTGTAAACATATACAGGGCTTAGATGATTATAGGCACATGTAAACATACACAGTAGGAACAATATGTGATACAGTTATTTAAAGATAATAGCCATATATACTGTTTCTTTCAATCCGTAAAAACGTATTAGGTTCATATACACTTCTCAAAACTGCTAACTACACCGCTACGTTTTGGGTTATATATATCGATGGGTTGAATGTTTTTCAATAAAATAAAAAGGAAATACCAATTCAATCATTTTTACATCATTTCATTTTTTTTTTTTCATGGGCAATGCTAGAACTAAACCACAATAAGCAATTACAAACGACCCATGTAAACACTAAAGTCACACTTTTCATTTCTTGTTCATAAAAGTGTGACTTTAGTGTTTACATGGGTCGTTTGTAATTGCTTATTGTGGTTTAGTTCTAGCATTGCCCATGAAAAAAATAAAATGAAATGATGTAAAAATGATTGAATTGGTATTTCCTTTTTATTTTATTGAAAAACATTCAACCCATCGATATATATAACCCAAAACGTGAGCGGTGTAGTTAGCAGTTTTGAGAAGTGTATATACAAGTATATACAGATTGCATCATCTAGCGAGGCTTTTGACAAACCTTAAAATGAAATTTACAAACTATGCCAATGTTATCCTCGTGAACGTATAATCTACATTAGCCGACTGTTTGTGTTTTTTCCTCCTCGACGGCTCTTTGGTTTCCTCAGCACAAAAAAAAACAGATTTACGTGCCGTATACACTGACTAATGCTCAAAGGACGAAAAACGTAATTACCAACGTAGCTGATTATATGGTATTCTTTCTTCAGGGCGTAAATTGTATGGTATAATTGCAGTACCAAGATCCTTAAATCTCATATGGTATCCACGTAGGTACATCAACGTGTTGTCATCTGGTCCAGCACCCAAATCAAATGTGCGAACCTTTAGCCCAAGTTCGTCAATTGTCTTTTGCAATCGAATATGACCTTAAATAGAAAGTGTCGCTAACAATTGCTATACTAGTGTTATAAATTTGCGTTTGACCAGATACGGCTAAATATATACAATAATAACTGTTTTGGATTGTTTCAGTATTTCCGGAAAGTACCAAACTATCAGGATGCTTCTATAGATTTAAGCTGTTGACAGCTGAATGTAATTTATCCTTCCAAAATACAATAAATGCGTTAAGGTAGTAACGGATTTGCTTCGTTAGATAATTCAGGCATATCTACCACGAAAAATGCGTTACGCCTCTGATAAGTAACATTATAAAGTTGAGGTATATCTCTTTTTTACTTCTTTAAAAGTGATATTTCACATCTAGTTTTGAACCAAGATTTGCCAGTCTAGGATTGCTTATATTGATTATGAGCATGTGTTTTCATAATGTGCACCTGTTTGTTTATTGCGGACTTTAATTTTCATTTCATACATACATATAATGTAGAGCCTACTAAAAGGTTGGTAAAGTGCCAACACATCATGCCTGCAATTGAAACGTCACCAAACCTAGCAATGCGAGGAGTAGCACCACTCCTTAGCATGGCATAACATGATGGACAAAGCCTTATGTCGGAATAACATGTTAAAACTCCAGTTTGATCATTTCCTTAGACGGGAATAACTTGACATGTTGTTCAACCTATTATGTTGAAATAAGAAGTGGGACCGACTTCAATACTGGAATAACATGTTGAAAAGAGTATGATGCCGAAATAAAAACTGGGTATACACCTTATACCGAAAAAGATCATTTCAACCACTTCGCTTATCGGACTAGGGTGTGACATAGCACCATTTACTGGAAAATAATGTAAAACCACATCATGCTGCGGACAAGGGTGTGATGTAGCGCCAGTTACTCAAACAGGATGCAAAGCTAAACTAGGTGGTGAACAATGATGCGACGTAGCAACATTTACTGGAACAATATTATCGGTATAAAATATAGTTACGGTAAAACACCGCCCACCCACCCACTCCTTATCCGAAACCCGAACCTCGCACCGCACACTGGAATGATAAAATTGTATTATTACTAATACAACTTTTAGTTATTGATTACTTTAGTTTGTATAAATCGATATTTCAACAATGTTTTGGTAGAAAAAGTTGGTTGTCTAAATAAATGCAATGGCGAAATACATGTTATCATTATCAAAGGGTATAAAACCTACTCCCGTACCGCACCAAACCCCCAATATCCGAGCCATTACATTTCCGTATATATTTGAAAGTGTGAACCCAACCATGGGACCATTTTCAGATAAATATACTTACATTCACCCGGAAAATTTATAAAATTTCTTTTAATGGAAGAAGAAAAATACGATTTATTTTTCATATATTAATGTATAAAAACTAAACAAATCAACAGTTAACTATTGGTAATTACAGCTTTAAATTTATCTTACATCTTTAAGTTTAAACTTATTTATTTTACATCGATTGTAACGAAAGCTCTATGAACTTATTTGAATCACTCTCGATGTCTTCCTGGGTAGAACCAGTACTAAACAATGCAGATAAAGTGTCTTGCTCAGGGACACAACGCATATGGCAATGACGGGAATCGAACCCACGACTTTTAGATCATGGGTCCAACGCTCTACCACTAGACCACAGCGCTCCACTAACATATTTAACATCTTACATCTTTAACATGTGAGGTTTAGGTTTCGGAGGGTTAGGGCGTAGATATTTTAACCTATCTATTATTCCAGTATTAACGTGCGGTATCCAGTGTTCCAGTATAAAATTGGATATCATGTCCTTTGTCCTTAAATAGGAACGAGCTTTTTATATAACTACATTATAGAGATGATTTTAGTCTTATCCACATAATCATCGGCAATGACACTTGAAGCATGGTTTCTAAAATCCCTTTGTATATGCCCAGTTGTAAACGTTTAATTGAAAATAACAGAACTACCAGTTATTGGAAGTTAGAGTATGGCAAACAGATGAAATAGGCATGCTACAAAACAAATAGAGTACATGATCTCTCATTGCTACGCCCATCTCGATGTTTAAGTCAAACAATTCGATATGACCATTACTCTATTACATACTTGTACATTATTAAAATAATGCGCGTAAATACATTCAATATTTACGACTATGAATACATTTTCATCATTAATTTTAATCTATTAGAACGAGTTTATCATTATGTAAGTAACGTCACGTATTCCATACATTTGACGATGACACTAACAGTACGTGTTACATAGTGTAGTCTTGCTTAAACAGTTAATATTAAAACGTGATTGAAATATGAATTACACGTTTCGCTATTCACTTTATATGGGAACATGTTTTCTTAAAATAGCAAAATAAATGCGTAGGTCAACATTTAATGAAAACATTAAAGGCCTTCTGACTGAAAATAGACATATTAAAGTTCATGGGTAACTGTTTGACTGTTACAAAACTCTAAAACGTTGACATATAATTGGTACTTTTGTCTGAAGTTTACCTGAAAATGCCACACGTATACCTTCTTTAAACGCTTACTTAAATATGTTGCTTACTTCCCGGTTCGAAACGCATGGCTCCGAGTTCAACATTAATATCTGGAACACCTTCAAACTGAGTGGTGAACATTCTCCCTCCCACACGATTGGAGTATTCATAAATGGTTATTTTCTGGTTGGTGTTTCGTAGTTTCCACGCAGCATATGTTCCGGCTATACCGGCCCCAACAATGGCGATGTCGTCACATTCAGGGGATCGTCGAGGTTCTGTAAGCGAATGAATACACATTATTATTTTCCTCAGGTAAATACTTCATTCGAACAAAATAAAGCGACAAATGGCGACCATATCAAAATGCTGTGCGACATCGTTACTGAGTTGAAAGTGTCAATATTTCCAAAACCGTAAATGTACAATGCAGTATTTCAAATAGATACTTAGAATTTCTTCTAGTACACAACTATCTACTTCTGTTGAGGTCAATGGTTAAAACTATTCATCCAAGGGAGTGAAGTTTGTTCCGAAGCAGTAACTATTGACCGAGACGAAGTCGAGGTCAATAGTAACTATTGACCGAGACGAAGTCGAGGTCAATAGTTTACTGCTGAGGGTCATGTCATGGGTAAGCGTAACGTCATTCTCAGACTATTGACCTTCAAAAAACGACTATTTACCGCAAAAACAGATTGGACCGTATAGGAAACGTTCTAAAGTCAATAGTTCATAATAACGACTTACACGTGACTGACTGCCTATTAGCCAATAAAAACTATGTATTTAAAATGGTATATAATAATAATTAATATAAATTGAATTGGATTGTGTTAAAGGCTCATCAGCACATTATAGGATAAGATCACTAGATCTTCCCCCAGAGAGAGGGAAAGGATACATGTCAGTCCTTGAACCTGCCCTACTTTTGCAAACAAATAAAGCTAATTGGTTCTTTAACGTGCTTGGAGGATATTATTAGTTACACAGATTTCCAGCAGGGTGTATAGGAATATTTCAATCTGTTTGATTTCATTTTACACTGAGCCGAAGGCAATAGATACTGCTGGAAATATGTGTAACACATGTATTACCATTTCCAAGTGATTTTCGAGCGAAAATGATAGATATAATTGCAATTATAGTAAACAAAAGTTATTTCTCTTAGATTGTATTACAAAGTAAAATGTTCTCCGACTCGCGCCGGGCGTTCTTCTGTTTGAGGAATGACTGACGAAATATGAGCTTATATCGAATCAAAGAAGCATTCCGACATATTTCATGAACGGTATGACTGATAAATATTCCAAGTTTAACATCAAGTTTTAAAACTAAAGCCGTTAAATGGACGAGTTTTTAAATGTGCCATCTGTTTTCGCGAATGATCAGCTATAGAACATAAATAAATAAAACCGGAATGTGCATGCTGATAAAACAGTGATCAACCCCGATACATGGCGCCTTCATCCGACGGATTGCTTGTGTTCGTTGCTTCCAAGTGCTTCCCTTTCTGTATGTATTGACATTCAAACTAGCGTTCGTTGCGGCTGTACAAAGTACCCAGGACTATGAATCAGTAGTGTTACTACTTAATTGTCCTTTAGAGTCTTCGAACCCAAATCATTATGGCTTTCAAATAGAAGACCGGTTATGACGGTGCTAGAGGGCGTGTGCAGACGTGTACTTATATAACCTCTCATGAACAGACTTAAAAAATGAGTCGCCTGCTGTTATCTCATGTTTATTATCGTTGCTTTCAATGGATCCACTTTCAGCATATGATTTTAAGAATAATTAACATATGTAGTATTTTACGGCTGTTGAATACAATAAGCATCTACCATAGTGGTTATTTGGAAACCAATGTACAACGTTCTAGTTGAGATAAAGTTTGTGTTGTTGTTGCGTTAGTTATTGTTATTGTTGTTGTTATGGTAGTTATTGTTGTTGTTGTTGTTGTTGTTGTTGTAGTTGTTTAAAACGTGTATGATATTACGTGACACAAAATCACAGAAAATATTTTGTTTTCCTTTTTTAAAGTGTAAAGTTATTCAGTTTTGATTAATGCTATAAAAAGATTACATTTGGAGGTACTAATTAATCATAATACAGTGACATACTACTTTGCAATATGCAAAGTCGTAACCAGCCGCATTTCTTTCAATGCGTGGACATTCTTATATTTTGGGTGTTTGTTAGAAAACAAAATCAGAAAATGTAATGCTCATGTACTCCATTGACATGACGTATAATAATTATAAATGTCGTGTGGTAATATATAAAAACTGAAAAGGAGACCCCTTGGAAACAACAAACACAAACAAGAGATGAAAGTAATAGACTAGGTTTTATTGAGTCTGTTCATGAGAGGTAATGTAAAGTGTCATACCTCTCACGCCTCCTTCCTTTCCTCCGGTTTAAGTGATATTCTACTTAAAATCCACACAGATTATACTTGAGGATCACAAAGGACCATTAATTAATAACACTACTGATTTGTAGTCGGTGCGACTTTTTACAGCCGCCACACAGTACTAAACAAACGCTAGTGTGAATGTCGATAGAAACTGTGTGGTATAATTATATAAGTTTATGTGGCATTTCTAACATCTTGAGTTGTGTATTATATGATAAATATTTCACAAAATAGTTATTATATACATATATTAACATTTATATATTTATAAATATATATAAACACACATATATATATTTACGTGCAACCCTGAATGATGACATGACCGGGAATATTTAATTGAAAAATAAGGTTAATTTAAATAAATACGATGTGATATCGTACCTGAAAATATTGCTTCCGGGATCAAAATGACAAGGATAATAATGACTAGCCTCCGGCAGCTCAGCGTGATGCCCAGTGACCGAGATTGTAATACTTCGTCCTTGGTCATATCTGTAACAAATGGTGAGTGACAATAAGCATACATGATCATTGATAAATAGTCGCAAAAAGAGGAATTAATTCCAGACCTGTGGTAGGGAAATAAACTCTCCAACATGTAAGATTTCTAAAGGGCCTATCAAGCATTATTTCTACTTGGTAAATAAACTAAACCGATACGGTTGTTGTTGTTGTAAGTTCATTCAATCATATGTCGCGGTATTACATGGAGGAAGGTGACATACAAATTAATGGTATTCAAAAAAGAAAAAGAGCGGTGTACATGTTAAAGGCAACGATCAGTGTGTTCAACTCATATGGATTAAGCTTTTGTCTAAGGTAGAAATCGTCCCCATTTAAGATACCTTTTTCATCGTCAAAAAATTCTGTATCACACTCTTTGTCTTAATACTATTCATACAATTATTTTGATAATGTAACTGTGTTTGATTTTCTAACACCATACTGAGATTGAATACAGTATCGTTTTGCTTTAAAAGTGTAACCTGGGAGAGGTATTCGGCTCTTTCATGCATAATATCACCAATCCAGCTACAGAGACAGCTGTTAGGATGCCGTTTCAATCACGAATCATATTTCTAGCGATTGCAAACTTCTTTCTATCGCAATGGTCTTTTCACACATGTTCCGGAGTGAACTGAGAAATAAGTAAATTATCACAGAATTCAAAACATTCAGACTTGCAAATAAATTAAACACAGTTTAACATAAAAGGAACATTGTTTTTAGTATCAAATGTAATTTTTCAGTCAAGAAATCCATATTATTCCCCATCCAGAAACAGGTAAACTGAGTGACTGAGGCAACGCCTATCCTACGAAAGCCGGGTAGGCACGTCTTACTTTTAACTTCTTACGTTCTAACTTCTTAACTTTCAATGTTTGAAATCCATTGGCAAACTGAACTGATAAAATTAAGGTGATCTCTTTATTTATTTAAAATGAATGGAACCTCATAGAAAGAAATATAAAAAGATCGGACAGGGAAAGTAGCATTCAAGGAGGACAGTCAACCACAAAACACAGAAACAAACATGCAAACAGACAAACAAGAAGGCAAAAGTAATAATAAAAGCAAACGACATCACAAACACAAAATGGTTGACAATAGGGCTACCGCCTTGGAACGGTCAGTGGCAAAGTAGGCCACTGGGGGGTTTAAACCGGTTCTAGGGTGCACTAAACCTCACACTTACCCTACTGTTTACCCTACTGTCATCCCAGTAAAACAGGACAGTGTAAATAAAGACATCACCGCCATGATCTAATCTCTAACCAACAAGGCAGCATCAATAGGCAATATAAGTAAAACACAAACATGCTCGTGTAAATATAATACAAAAAAACAATAGCCTAGAAAGCCACAACGAAGGCACTCAGTGATTTGGCAGAAGCCAGAGCAACAAGAGAATAAACTATTAAGGGCACGACAAGAAAGATCATAGACAAACATCAAACGCTACCGTCCCAATGGGCTTTAGGTGGGCGTCATCATAGGGTCTTACTGTCTGTCCGGTCATCGTACAATTAAAGAGGAAAGCATAGTGGCGAATGTAAAAGGGTCCACCACCAAGCATGCAGTACGTTGCAAAATGATAGGGACATAACCTCTTTTGATAAACTTTTTAACAAGTTTAACAAAGATAGTATGAAAGTGATCATGACCAAGAATCTTACGAAGTTTATAAATCACATCACCATAAAAGTCAGTTTGTGATAGTCCTTGTTGCAGAAGAGTCATTAAATTACTTTTATTTTTGGAAAGAAGATCAGGGTTACTATAACACTTTTTTGCAAAGGTTTTACGAAGTTTATGGTAACGGTAACCCTGATTGAGTAGCGTTTTAGTGATACAAAGATTACGAATATTAAAATCCTCAACTGGGATACAAGCTCTTGAAAAACGAATAAGTTGAGACAGATACACCCCATAAGAAGTTGCTCGGGGAACATCCCCATCCAAGTGGGGATAATTAACAATGTCAAAATTAAAATCATCTCTCTTGTCAT
The DNA here is from genome assembly GCA_037043455.1 of Cyrtodaria siliqua. Classification (NCBI taxonomy): domain Eukaryota; kingdom Metazoa; phylum Mollusca; class Bivalvia; order Adapedonta; family Hiatellidae; genus Cyrtodaria; species Cyrtodaria siliqua. The sequence continues at coordinate 27,793 of JAWPHD010016445.1, forward strand.
AGATTTTGCTATTTATTTCACCAGATGTAAATCAAGAAAAGAAGCGTTATTGTCAGATATATTAGCTTTATTAAGCTGAAGCTATGATTTGTATTGGTGAAACATTTTGGAAGATTTTTAAATACAAGGACTAACATAAAGTTTTGTCAGAAATTAATTACCCAGTATTCCGATTCTCTTCCACTGTAATAATCCAACAAGACCTATTAAATTCGTTTCAATGAAACTGCCTTCTCATGAAGAGGAAAACACATTTTAACTATCAATTACTATTTAATGTCTTACACATTTTAATGTGCTTTTGCCAAAGGCTTAATTTTTACATGTATAACACAACATCAGATTTTTACACTGCATGTATGACACAAAATCATGGTGTGGTGTGTTTGAGTTTGTTTAACGGAATTGTATAACATATAAAACTGTATCGACAATAAATGTGTTGTTTGTTTTCTCCAAAAATACCAATGTTATTATTCTATTATTTATTTAAGAAGTACAGTTATGTCTCCTCTTACAATGATAGTGTTATGTTTGCAGTGTGAACGTCTTGTGATGTAGATATATATGATCACGTGACCAATTGGTCGCAGAGATCGGCATATTGACACAGTTTGAAATAGTCGACATATATACCTACCTACAAAGGCATGTACCAATACTACGAGTTTACTATGCTGAAGCGAAACAGAAACGCAACTCGGGAACTTCCGTAATATATTGTATATGCTGCACGCTTAATTCCACATAATATTCCAAAGAAATCCAAAGATGTTTTGTAAAAACCAAAGTTGCAGTTATTTAAAGGACGCAAATATGATGTTGTAGACGTTTTACTCACAACATGCTTTGTAACATGATATTCATAAATGTTGATGTTCCTCTTTAAAAATTGAGCCATTTCAATACTGTGTTTAACGTAAAGAGTTTGTAAACTTTTGCATCCTAAATTTGCTCACATGCTTGAGTCAAATGCGTACTCTGTCAATAATGAAACTTTGAAGGAATACTATTTGCTGTGTTATGTGTTGTTTTAGTATTTTTTAGTACTTTTTTCCGAAAGGAAAGGTCTTATGTAGCCATGTACCATTCGATCAACAGCAGCATATTGTACATAAAATATATAGCGAAAATTCCCGAGTTGCGTTTCTTTTTCGTTTCACTATAATGTATCTGTATATGAATCAGAAGAAAAATTGGTGCCTATAAATGTTCATTGCCTATCAAAATGTTGAATAGTATTCACTTACTTGAACATGCCAATATGATCCATGATAAAGTTGAAGAAAGAGGTGTTCCTATGGATGGACATTCCTTAGGTCACTTGCAGAAACTTAACCCAAACTTTAACCTTGAATTTCCTACGTGGCAGGTATGTGAGAGGGGGGGGGGGGGGGGGGGGGGGGGGGTAAACGGTGTTCATTTACTTAAGCTACATTTCGTATATAAAAGGCGTCCTTAGACCAAGCAATACTTTCAAACTTTCGATGCCTGCGTCTTTGTGAGAAAAAGATGAACGCTGTGATGCGTAATGATACATAAACACATTAAGAACATGACCATGTATTTGCTCCATCCCCATGTACGCAAAATAAATCTGGTTTAAGGTTTTAACTTGAAAACAGTATGAAATGAGACATGTGGAAATCGGTCTGCTTGTGTTATAACAGAAGTCTTCTTTTTTTTAAATAAACCCATTTTGTGAATTTAGATAAACTTCCGTGGACTTTTTTGCCATTGACCGTTCCAAGACGGTAGCCCTATTGTCGACCCTTTTGTGAGTGTGATGCCTTTTGTGTTCTTTTATTCGTCTTTACAGTTGTTCATCGTTTCTGTGTGTGTTTGTGGTTGACTGTCGTCCTTGAATACTACTTTTCCTGTTCGATTTTTATATTTATATTCCGAATTCTAAATTCTGAATTCTGAATGTTAAAATCATCTGAATGCATAACGATGTAATTAAAGACATTGACATGGGCGATATTAAACACGTGAGCGGAAATCGAGCCATTCGGTAAACGACCTCATACATCGCTTAATATAAATTAAATTAAAATAATGATGAATTGATGCGACGCAGTAAATAGCAGATTTTAAACAAGTTTTACCTTAAATGTAAACTGAACCTGAAGGCAAATCAAACATTGCCAACACATTAGTTGGCATACAAAACGGAATAAAATACATTCAGAATTAGAACATGCCTTCAAGCAAAATAACATGTGCGTCGTGTGAATCAGAAGATGAGTTTTTTCATATTACGTTCGACGAACTAAAACGTCCGAAAACAAAACATAGATCTATTCTTTATAGTGTTACTGATAAGTGTGTAAAAACTGTTAAAATATGTTAATAATCGTCATTGCAGATATATTAATAAATACTGAAAACGGAATCGCTTTCAAAAAACAAACACAAACAAACGAGAAAAATAGCAGATTCGGTTTTATTGCGTCTGTTCATGAAATGTAATAAAATTTGCAACACCTCTCACGCACCCTTATCTACGGCTTAAGCGGATTTCTACTTTAAAACCACGAAGAGTGGGTTTGAGGATCTCAAAGGACCAGTAAGTAATAACACGACTGAGTTGTAGTCGGGGCGACGTTTTACAACCGCTACACATCACTAAACAAACGTTAGTGAAAATGTCAATACATAATGAAAATGGGATCCCTTGAAAGCAACAAACATAAATCAGAGAGAAAGTAGCAGACTTACTTTTATTGAGTCTGTATATGAGAGGTAATATACCTTTTTTTAATCTCATCGAAGATAATGATGATACCATTAACATAAATATGGTAGAATTCTTAATTCGAAATACTCAAAGAAATGAGATATATAACTACATTTGATCAGAATCTGATCAAACGGGCTTTCCGATCCTGATATGACGTGAATATAAAATAATTGTCAAAATCCATTGTGCGACTCCTTAGAAGACTTGTTATTTTGTTGTTGTTTTTTTGTTTTGTTTTGCTTTGTTTTTTAAGTTGTCGCTTGGCGGCCACCTTGAATCTTGAGCGGCAACTAAAACACAAACCTGAAAGACCAGGCATGACGTGCCTATTATCCATGCCAAGGTTGTCAGAATTTGACCAAGAGGTTTCTGAAAAGATGATGTTTAAACACAATTTTACATTTCCCTAGTAGACCTGTAAAACTGTTAATGCCCCTGGCGGCCATCTTGGCTGACGTCATGACTTGAAAATGTTTAACATGCAATTCTCACCAAAATAAAAAATAAAAGTTATTTTCACTGAAATTTTACTATGACACTATTATTATTATTTTTTGTTACCATTGTTACTCGTAAAGTATGTATTCGGAATGTTTATACAGAATACATAAAAGCATGAAACTGTGAACTTTCAAGGTAAATCAAAAGTATCACAACTTCAAACTAACCCATTTGAAAACCTAAAACGTAACACAGATGTTAAAACATATGCATGATGTGTTTGTGTGTGTTTAATTTGCAACCTCTATTCAGAAAGTTACTGTTAAATTAAATATGGTAATGCAAATACGTTCCTTATAAATTGTTTAACGATTATTCTTTATTGACAATAAAACGAATTTTGATATAAAAATATGTTTTGTATTTTTAGTTTCATGTAGATATTTCATCATCTCGATGGATATAAAGTATACACTATCAGTGTATAATACGCTTTTTTATTTTAGCAGATACTCTTAATAAGAAATCGACGTTGAATGATAATTTGTTGTGGAAAAATATCTACCTTACCCTCAATAAGAATATATAAAAAAGTGAACAGTCCTTATCGTACCTGCGCCTTTAAATTGTTAAGTTAAATATCTCGTGTTTTTTGGAAACCATTTAAGACGTAACATTAGTTCACACAACATCTATTGGAAAACATTTATTGAAAAAAATAAACTAAGTCCTAATTCTTGTATACATGCGTAACTATATACATAACAAAATAAGTTTAGCACGACTTTTTAGGGAAATAGATTAAACAGATGAACATTGATATAATTGTTTAAAGATATTAGATATGCCAGGTAATGATGCGATTTTCCTTCTTTTTATTCTTTTTTTATTTTGGTTGGTTATTTTATTCTTTTCTAAACGAAGTATCAAACATACCTCCCATATATTAAATACAACGTATTTCATTGTAAAAACATTCTGCATGAACACATTTAAATATTTTGGCATTGATAAGAATTGACCATTCTGTTATTCTTTGAAAACCGCTGACATGTGATTATAATTCTCAAACATTTTGGATTGTCACTAGGAAGGGAAACAACCCGTTTGGGAATATAACATGAATTACCTCCATTTCTTTTAATTAGGGGTCGACCATTTTATCTCAGGGGGGTGCCTGGCATTTTCCTTCGAGTTCACCTACTTTCTCATCCAGTTGTTGTTTGAACCAGATTAATTGTTTAACCTTCAGAAATTGGTTCCAGTAAAATACTCCCCTCCCCCCCCCCCCCCCCACCTCACTCAACACACACACACCACCACTACCAAAAGATGAAATGTCCGATGCCTAACATGTATTATCGCCTATTTTATTATAACAGTTTATTTGGGACAACATAGAAAATAGAAGAAAAAAAATCGCCATCATAGCAATGGTTAAACTGACTTGTAATTCAGTGTGTTAGTATATGTATATTATGATATATGCTAGCCAAATATAAATCATCTTACTACAGTGAGGCATTCATCTTTTAACTTATTCGTATTTTGGGCATACAATAACATGATTAGAATTGTGATCTTCGATCGTGTACTTATTTATTTGTCTGGCATGTATTATGAATGCTTTGTTGCTTAGATATATAATGATTTATTAAAATTATCGGCTATTGTACGGTTCCACGGGGGATGATTCTCCGACCCCTGGTACCTATGACGAGGAAAATAAATGGGCCGCTCTTTATCTATAAAGATGGCCGGATAAAAAATCAAAACATTCCAAATTTCGTAATTTAAATATTACCTCCCTTTTCATTAAAATGAGTAAGATTTTCGATAACCTATAAAAGCATATCCCCATCACATTTGCTTTATTTCTATCATGTTTATCGCCGACTTTGTTTACAAATTTTACTTTTTAGCATTATTATTGGTCATATTTTATGTCGCTTTATCATTGACCCCGAACATACAAGGCTTTGTATCCTTATGGAAATGATATAACGGTTAATATGACAAAATGGGAGTAATGCAGAAATGACATTGCCTGACATCTCCATGAAAATGATAGTAATGCAGAAATGACAGCGCGCGACATCCCCATGAAAATGTAATGCAGAAATGACAGTGCTCCATCTCCATGAAAATGGCAGTAACGCAAAAAATCCTGCTAATATAAGCTTTCCCATCATAAGCTTTCCCATCGCTTAATGGAATTAAGGCGGGACCACGTAATGGTACACAACTTAAACACAAAAAAAACACTTAACAACATCAACACGCAATCACAATACAACTCTTCTGTACACAGAAAAGGCAACCTTTTGTCCCTAATTCAAAAGACAATTAATACAGACTAAACTCCAACAAATTCGATAAGCGCCCAACGAGTTCCCTCAATCACGAAATCCAAATTAAATTTAAAGCATGAACATGAACATGGATATGAAATGCCATTTTAGTTGTCGAGAATCAAAAACAGAAAGCGATAATAAGGAGAATGTCCCCTTTTGTGGAATCCCATTGGACGTTTATTGACAACAGAACATAGAGGTCATATAATCCTGAATATTTTGACACTATCATTTGGACATTTTGACGTTTTTTGGTGATGTATTAATATCCCACAAGTAGTAAAGTAGTACTAAAGTTAAGTACCTCATTCCAAGTTCCAAATTATGAGTCTGTATTCATTATACTTATAATATAATAATATCGTAAGTTCTACATCTAGTCTACCATATTCTATGAAGTTGTTATTAGACCAGATATAGCTAGTCTATTCCGTTTCCAGGGACGCCCGTATTATTAACAATTTCTTGCCGTTGGTTAAGTTCGATATACCGTCGTTCGGTCTTTATAGCCTACTCGTGTTTCATTATACGATTACTTAAATAAAATGTATCTTTATAAATCAAAAGTTTGTTCATAAATACTGGTATTGTCTATTAACGCCGCCTTGTTTGCTAGAGATTATAACCTGGTGGAGATATCTTTATTTACACTGTCCCGTTTATTGAGATGACAATAGGGTAAGAGTGAGATTTTGTGCACCCTAGAAGCTGGTTTAAATCCCCAGCGGCCTTTTCTGAATCTGACCGTTTCAAGGCGGTAGCCCTATGGTCAACCCTTGTGTGTTTGTGATGTCTTATCTTGCCTTTTATTCATCCTTATATATAGTTAACTTGTTCTGTGTTTCTTTGTGTGTTTGTGGTTTGCTGTCGTCCTTGAATGCTACTTTTCCTGTTCGATTTGTATATCTACTTTTGCCACTGGATCAAATGTTTTCGCAGAGTTTTCGGTGAGGAAGAACCCGGTTCGATATTGGTGGGGTGCGCTGGGATACGATTTAACACCAGTTTGTTTACTTTATGATCCAATGAATGACTAACGTTACCAGCTAGTATGTAAATATAAGAAAGTAAATATGTGCATACGTTGGCAGCAAACGTTACGATGCGACCGCAATCCAAGGGAGGCTAATCCTACATTTTCAAAAAAAAACATGAGTGAAGAGTAATGCGGCTTTATATATTTTGTTTTGTTTAACGTTTAAAGGAAAGTTTGCCAAATAAAGAAGAAGACTGGAACACTTTACCCATTCTCATTTGTGTTAGAAAACCAACTTAGTTTGGATCATGGCGTGGGGTCAAACGGCCAAAATACATATAACGATATCATCCTATATAGGTACGCCTAGTAGGCAAGTTTCATTGCAGAGATGCTGTGAAACAAGAACGAATCAAGACCGACAATGCCTCAATCTTGACCGGAGACCAGTTAGGGCAGCTAGTTGTCCAGCAGAGTCCTTAAGTGTGATGAAAGGCTTAGGTGATTATACAGAAAATTATATTCAGTACAATGTTCAAAAAATTAAATATATCTGGAAATGGCTTTATTACATAGAGGCTGAGATACCCTACCATCTTCAGGCAGTCAGTCGACAGTGGGATCGCTACCAGTTCGGGCATAACGTTTTCCTGAAGATGCATTTAAATCATCACACCATCAACGGCTCCAGAGTGATTTCAGACATTACCAGTCTGGTACGTACAGCCCGCAAGAAAGCGGAAACTAGGGAGGTGTTATATTACCCGATGTTGATATCCTATAGTAAGACCGAACCTTTTATTCGTATAGAAACGCTAACCCAGTTCAACAACAAGAACAACGAAATGACACATATTTCTACGAACAAAAGTATACCTAAGCTAGACGTAAGTACGCCAAACCTGCCATATATCATGGGTCTACAAATTTAAAATAATATTTACGCAAATTTGAGATGGTTGCTTCACTAAGCAGATAATCAGAAGAATCCAACGCAAAAGAGATCATGCCATGTTTCAATATAATCCACCAAAGACTTATTACACATAAAAGATTGTTTGATGCAGAGATGCCCTCTAACTAGAAATCACTGTCTGTGGCTCAGCTTAAAATAGAATAAGGAAAAATATTTAACGTAAATCAGAATTAACTTCAGACCTTCAGACGTTCGTGCGACTCGCTTACCCAACTTTGAAACAACAGGAAAGGCGTCAATTAGTGCTCGACTAATTAGGTCCGTCCCTAAACGACTCGAACTTAATGCAAATTCTATCCATATGTAAACACATATACTGAAAGGAAAAAGAAACGCAGGGTGCGTATTTCCGCTAGATATTGCATATACTGCACACTTAATTCCATATATATTCCAAGGAAATCCCAAGACGTTTTGTAAAAAAAAAAAGTTCAGTTAGTTAGAGAAAGGACACAACTGTGATGTTGTAGACGTTTTAATCACAGTACACGTTGTATCAAGAAATTCATAAATGCTGAAGTTCCTCTTTGAAAAATTGAGCCAGTTCAGTACTGTATTTAATGTTGTGATTGCAACATTTAAAGCCTAAGTTTGCTCACCTGCTTGAGCCAAATGAGCATTCTGACGATAATGAAACTTTAAAGGGGTAACCATTGGTGTGTTCAGTGCTGTTTAAACCTTCTTTCTAAAAGGACAGACCTATTGTCGCCCTTTACCATTCGATTAGCAGTAGCATATTAAACATACAATATATAGCGGAAATACGCACCATGCGTTTCTTTTTCCTTTCAGTATACATGTAGTCTAAAAGTGGTAACTAGACTGAAAAGAAAAATCACAGAAACCAGGGCCAACATGACAATGCATGTAAGCAATCCGAAAATTGGATCGCCGGCGGAACCTGTAAAGATAAAATTGAAGTAATGAATAGTATTAGTGTAGGAACTATAAAAATGTGGAAATGAGTGACATTGTCTTGAAACTATTGTACGGGTACATATTAAAACAAGTGAGACCTACATGGGAGCAGATTTCAGATATAGGTTTGACCATTAAGCATTAATAGTCACAATGGGATTTCATGTATGTCAGAATAGAATACGTTGTGGCGAAAATACTAAGAAAGTGTTACCAAATTTAATTCCTTAGTTATAATAAGACCCATGCACGATCATTGTAAAGCTGGACACATGGGAGAGAAAAATGCATACGAGCGAGTAAAGCAAATGTCAAGAGAGTGTAGCCAGATATTGTAAAAACTGTGAGAAATGTCAGACCTGTAGTATACCAATGCCCCTACCAAATGCTTCTCTAAAATCAAACCATATTTGACACACATAGAGAAAAGTGGAATTGATATTATGGGACTGCCCCCACGAACTTATTTCGGGAATAAGTGCATACTCTCCATTACCGAATATTTCACTAAATGGGTATAATTGTATCATATTAATCACGCCTACAGTGAATTATTATACCAGTTATAATATGGATGAATTGTGTTCATCATTCCACTGAACATTTATTTAATCTGTTGGAAGCCATATAATAATCAAAATTGATTTGTTTGTATTTGTGTGTATTTACATCAACGATGAAGAGATATGCGTCTCCTTTGCTGTCCGTGTTACTTATTAAAACATGTAATTATTCTATACTTGTTCATATATATATAAATTAGCATCTGCTATAATTTCACTTTTTTAAGTTTTTGGAGACGAAATAAAATCAATGGGGGAGAGGATAATGTGGCAGTTGAGTACTTATATAATTATAACGAACTCGTATAACAACCAAGTCAAAGCAATCGAGACATTTCCTTTTTGTTTTACTCTAGCTACAGATATTAATTTACTATGCTATTTCCGTTATTGTTGTTGTTATGTCATAGGAACTGAGATATATATTTCTTGCATACCGGACAAGGATATCCTAGGGTCGAGATAAAATTCACGCGCGCCAACATCCGGTATGCAGGAAAACATGCGAAACGTTAGTAGCTGGCGTCGTCAACGCACAACATGTCTCTGATATGCAAGAAAAAGAATCTATCATGGGTATTCGGTTTAGATAGGGAATTCCAACCCTCGGTATAAGTGTTTTAATCGGAACGCCGGCAGAGCCTCGGTTCCGATAAAAACACATAGTTTTAATCGGAACCTCGGCAGAGCCACGGTTCCGATAAAACACTTATACCTTACGTGATCGCTGATTAAGTCTGTACATCTAGGAAAATGCTTTTAATTCAACGCTAATTTGATTGAATAGTTCTTTAGATGCAGGTTGTCAACATTCCAGTATATAGTGTCCGAGTGCGCATCACGTAAACATTGTTTACTTCTGCATGTTTTGGAATGATAACTTTTTGCAAAACAGTTAGAAATAAATTGTATTTCAGTGCTAGTCGATCACAATCTTCATTTGATAGCGTGGCGTTATAAGTACAGTTATTTCTAATTGTATAGTAAAGACAATTGTTTAGGTACCTCCGACTACGAAAATATACGATGTGACACATTTTGGTAGCGTTTGGTATTCTGAGTCTCGGAGATTGCCGAAGAGGTATTTACAGTTCCGAAGTGGTGCCTTATGATAACACGAGGTATACTTTTGTCATTCGATGTAAATTCGATGTATGTCATTATTGTATATAATTATACTATATATAATCCCAATTGCATGATGCATGATATAACTGTCTATCTATAATCATGTTTCTTTCTTGAGATAGAGTGTACTCTGTTTGTAATGGGAAGATGTTCATTCTTTAAGGTGCCTGCACCACAACAAACATCTCCAAACGTTTAACTGCTTGTCTTACTGCCGTTAAAGATCACGTTAAACTATTATACTGCGATAAAACTTATGAAAACTCTGGGATTAATTTATTTTGGTCTATAAAAAATTCAGGAGACGTTCTTGATAACATTTTCAATAAAGGTCAAGTTTCATCAATAAGAACATATATCTTCTCTACACTATATACAACCTTACCACATCACCTTATTAAAGACAAGCTAATTTCTCTTATTCAAAAAACATTCGCTAGAAAAAATACTACATTGTTGGCATGTAATACTATTAAAGCGTTTTTTACTAACGGCAGTTTAGAAAAGTATACTATGTGGACTTGCTATGCAGTTTGTGAAGCACTCATCTTCCTATTAGATAATATTTTGGTCAGGTATGGAACCACCGTTTATAGACAAATTGTTGGTATCCCTATGGGTAAGAACTGTGCACCACTTGTCGCAGATTTGTTTTTATTTTGCTATGAAAGAGATTTCATGTTGAGCCTTTAACCAGATACACAGGCAGATGTTATTGAAGCCTTTAATGACACCTCTCAGTATCTGGATGACATATTGAACATTGACAACCCTTTCTTTCCAACTATGGTTAATAATATTTATCCTAAAGAACTTCAGCTTAACAAAGCCAATATATCTGATAATAACGCTTCTTTTCTTGATTTAGAACTCTCGATTGAAAATGGTGAAATAATTAGCAAAATCTATGACAAGAGAGATGATTTTAATTTTGACATTGTAAATTATCTCCACTTGGATGGGGATGTTCCCCGAGCAACTTCTTATGGGGTGTATGTATCTCAACTTATTCGTTTTTCAAGAGCTTGTACTCACGTTAAGGACTTTAATATTCGTAATCTTTGTATAACTAAAAAGCTACTCAATCAGGGTTACCGTTACCATAAACTTCGTAAAACTTTGCAAAATTTTATTATCGTAACCCGGATCTTCTTTACAAGTATAAAAGTAATTTAAGGACTCTTCTGCGACAAGGACTATCACAACCGCACTTCTATGGGGATGCGATTTATAAACTGCGTAAGATGATTGGTCATGATCACTTTCATATTATCTTTGTTAAGCTTGTTAAAAAGTTTATCAAAAGAGGTAATGACCCTATCATTTTGCAACGTACTGCATGCTTGGTGGTGGACCCTTTTACAATTCACCACTATGCTTTTCTCTTTAATTGTACGATGACCGGACAGGCTGTGGACCCTATGATGACGCCTACCTAAAGCCCATTGGGACGGTGGCATTTGATGTTTGCCTATGATCTTTCTTGTCGTGCCCCTTAATGGTTTATTCTTTTGTTGCTCTGGCTTCTGCCAAGTCATTGAGTACCTTTATTGTGACTTTCTAGGCTATTGTTTTTTTGTATTATATTTACACAAGCATATTTGTGTTTTACTTGTATTGCCTATTGTTGCTGCCTTGTTGATTAGAGATTAGATCATGGCGGGGATTTCTTTATTTACACTGTCCTGTATTAATGGGATGACAGTAGGGTAAGTGTGAGGTTTGGTGCACCCTAGAACCGGTTTAAACCCCCAGTGGCCTAGTTTGCCACTGACCGTTCCAATGCGGTAGACCTATTGTCAACTCTTTTGTGTTTGTGATGTCGTTTGTATTTATTATTACCTTGGCCTTCTTGTTTGTCTGTTTGCGTGTTTGTTTCTGTGTTTAGTGGTTGAATGTCCTCCTTGAATGCTACTTTCCCTGTCCGATCTTTTTATATTTCTTAGACACGGCTATATCTAAACGTACGATGATGTTTAAATCTACCAATTTGACCGTTCCAAGGCGGTAGCCCTATTGTCAACCCTTTTGTGTTTGTGATGTCGTTTGCATTTTTTATTACTTTTGCCTTTTCGTTTGTCTGTTTGTGTGTTTGTTTTTGTGTTTTGTGGTTGACTGTCGTCCTTGAATGCTGCTTTCCCTGTCCGATATTTTTATCCTTCTTGAAACTAAAAACAGCCTTGGTCTGAAGTACATATTATACATTTGAGATGTTTCAAATGCGCTTTCTGAGTTTTGTGAGTGATTTACTTTATGCTTGAGGTTTGTCATTACGTGGTCTGAGAATTAACTTTCGTACACCATCCAACCCTTTCTCCGAGAAGCGAGAACGGGATGGTCTGGGGTATGAAAGAAAACCTTAATTTCGGCTTAAAATGTTTACATAGTGTAACGGTAAAACATTTAATAGATAATTTAAACAGGTTATCGTATTTGTTCCAGTAAAACATGTTTTTAAACGTGTTTATTGTCGAAATATCCGTTAGAAAATCCTGCTAAAATGGAATTAAGGCGGGACCACGTAATTTATCTAATTTTGAACATTAATATTGGCAGTGAAGTCCATATTTAAAGCCGAAATAAAAAAACCAACGTACCAACAGATGTCTGTTATTCCTGCAGTATTTTACATGTTATATACTTATTCGGGTGTTCGGGTAGCACAGTCGTTGGATTCCACACTTGCAACCTAGTGTATGCGGTGTGAGAGAATACGAGTGTCACCAGATCGGACAGGATTTCCCCCGGGTTCGTCGGATTCCTAACACATCAATACTATATTAACACTGCCATCCGTCCCATCGAGAGTTATATGTATTAGGTGTTTATCGTTACCATTTTACAAAATGAACTTTTGAAATAAGCAGGAAATACCGAAATAACTTCGATGTAAATATATTTCCGACATACCCAACTGACATGTTCTGATAAGATAATTACCATTATGAATACCGCTTGATTCATACTGAAAGAGAGATTATTCTATAAATACAGCAAATAGAGTGTATCCGAGGATTAACCAAACATTAGACGGATAGTGAAATGTGGCGAGACTTGTAAACAGTATCGTACGGCTTTCATGATTTGTTGTGACACATATTATCAATAATGTAATAAACAAGAGGAATTATATTCTCTTTTCTAAACAGATTAAATGCCTTTTGGTATTTAACGAATATATATACGACTTGTCTTTTAGTAATTTCTTCACGAAAAGGTGAACATTATTAAAACAAGTAATAATGAATGTATAGACTAGAATTGTACAGACCAATACGCAGTTAAGCTGTAATACTTTGATATAATCAGGTTTATTTTGGGAAGCATGATCAAATTATATTGGGACTCGTATATATGTTAGTTTGATTGTTAAATGATTTTTTCTTTTAGAATATATATTGTCGTCACAGGTACATAAGTGAAAGGTTGTGTGGTAGCATATAAATATACATTTTCATTTTATCTATGATACACATGTATTACTTTCTTAAAAGGCCTGTCGGTAATGTTGGTAATATAATATATTACAAGACCTGTAGCATTTACAGAACACATTGAACAAACAACAATTACAAAGATAACAAGAGCGCCGCCGAACGGGACATTATACGCCCGTTTGCTCAGGGTTTGATGAGAAAAGTATTTCCTAGGTGTGAGGTAAATATGACCTTGACCTATTGGCAACTAGTGACATCAAAAATAATGGGGACAATCCTGTTCAATGGACAGTTGTAGCAACGCTAAAGGTAAAAAACGTCGGTAAATGTAAAAGCTTTTGTCGCTAAACGTAAAAAAGGAGGCTAAATGTAAATGTAAACGTGCGCTTGATACATGTTCACAAAGACATATGAGGGGCATTCATTATATAATACAACTATGGTCCTAAAATGTAATTATGGTCCATTGTTGTAGTTTTTGATACAGATTATGTTCAAATGAACTTTACCCCATTAGTTTATCAAGTTTCAGATACTTCCATCCAATAAAAAAATGTGTTTTGAGGGCATTTTTTAAAGACATGTAAATGATACTGAAAACGCCAAAAACGGAAAAAAACTATTTTGACTAAAAATCTGATTTTGACGGCCAATAAGGACTTTTTTGGACTAAGCCACAAAATTTTATATCTTCCATATGAAAATGTTAGTAGTTTTTATTTGTAATGTATTTATTTTTGGGTTTATTGCTCCTTAAATGTTGTCAGTGCGACAAAATTTAGCTTTAATGCTAAAAAAGCGAAGAGCAACTTCAGGTTTTAATATTGTTGGAGCGGTATAACTAAAAGTGTTTGATTTTATATTAAATCGTTAACGTATCCCTTCAATTCGTTACCCATATATTTAAAACCATTTTCCGTCATATCTTCAAAAATGAGATATAGGGTCCTATAGCAACCACAGCGTCCGAACGCAATGGCATCGTAGGTCCGCACTGTACTACAAACAAGGACTTGAAAATACAATGAAAGAGACAAAAAACAACAGAAAGGGTGGTGAAGACAGGTTTACCAACTTAGAACGGTCAGTAGGCAATAAGGCCTACTGGTTAGCTTGAATCGATTTTATTTGCGCATAATCCTCGCTATTATCCAGTCTTCAACGCCCAAATAGACAAGACAGTGTAAACAAAACTACATCCCATCAGAAGGAATTCTCTAACAATAAAGTCCACATCCTGAGAAACTAACTAAAGAAACACATACAAAATAATAAACATCTCAGGATGTATCCAGAATCGTACTGAACAACCATAGTAGTTAAAGAGAAAACCAATCTAGGGTACGACCAGAAAACCCGAGGGACGTAAGCTCATGCACCCATGGGGTTTCAGTTGGTACAATCATAGAGTCCCAAGAGGTAGTCCAGTTAAATCTTCACTGATTTTAATAAAATTGTCAGAAAGTGTCACTTAAGGTTCATTCTATAAGATCATTTTCAAATTCCGTGTGTAAACCTCACCCAACGTGAATACGACGGCTATTTGCATTATATAATGAACGCTACTCGTATAATGCTCTAATTCCTATATACTAACAAGTTTTCATTTCGAATTGTCTACAGTTAAAAAAGAACGTAATGCGTATCTTATACAGATGTAACTTATGTGTGTTTGTTATATTGGGTATACGGGTCACAGGAGTCAAAATTGATCTTTAGCTAAACTATGTCATCTTGGGTATTAAACAGATGGTCTTTGAACCTGCTTCATCATCATGGATATCAAATAAACGGTATCTGAGAGTACTTTAAGTTGGTGTTCAATCTTTTTTAACAAGGCAAACAATATGTAATATTTAATAAAGGAAAATGTGTATGATTTCTTAGATTAAAATTCAAGATTGTTCTGTAACTTCGTATAATGTATAAGGAAAACAGAGGGAGTGAGTATAAAGAGTATGAAAGGATACATTTGGAAATCACCGAACACGATACATACAAAAATTGAGACTGTTCATGAACGGTAGTAAAAATGCTACATATTGTTCACGCCCTCTATCCCCGGGTTGAGCAGATAGTCAATAGTATGCTAAAGTTTAGCCATCCCGAAGATGCTATGCATATGAATGAACCAGTGAGTGTAAAACGAAAGCAATGGTAAAACTTAAGGAAAAGCTGCAAAACGCTATAAAAAACACTGAACTAACGCAATTGCTAGTAACATATCCTTCTGTAAAAAAAACTATATTTTATTCACTTTTAGTATAAAAATATTACAAACTTATTTTATAACGCCGCCAACATACATTTGTTCTGCATAAACTTTTGTTATAAGGAACAAAGTAAGAAATACATTTATTGGTTTATCGTGAATAACGGGTTTTATTTCGTCGAGAAGTGAGCAAACGTTCACGAATGCAAAGCATGAGTAAGAATGTATAGAGAATGTACCTTTTATGGTTGTGTAATTAATCAAATAAATGGGTTTGAATAAAAACGTATCAATCAGAGTATAGAGTTGGTAAGGAAAGATAACCTATATAATAGAATATTAATACAAGCCAAAACAGACTGCCAGTGTGTGCGTCATGTCATACGGTTTCAAGCTACTCGTTAAGCTTCACTCTTGACATTAACGTGCTCTAGCGCAAGATCTACAGTTTCAAGAAGTTTTCTAGCACTAGATCTACTGTTTCAAGTGCCCCTTCTGACCACCATGACTTTGATCGTCCATTGAATGCGTTAGACGCGATATACACTTCGTCATGAGGAGACGGCTTGATCATTTCATACTCTATAGAAGACCAGTTATACCCTGGCATCCACTTCTGCCAGGCGCCACCGTATGGATAACAGCTCCACATTAGAGCAGCGCCATCTAATGGCTCTGGAATATTGTTGACGCTCACGTTGAGCATTCCAGCTAAAATATTATTTACGACTGTCACAATGTTGTCGTTAATCGAAATTGCTGATGTGTTTGTTGTGGGTACCAGCTTAATCAAATCATCCCAAAGGGAGACAATATCGCCTTCCGTATATCCGACATTCAGAATTGAGATATTTGAATAGTTCGTTGTTCCAAAATCATACGTCTGCCGGAGTGGAGTATCTGAAATGGCATATTTGAAATCGAAGCCTGTGTTTCTATACCAGGGTTCATTATATGCAAAGAAAATTTTCCCTGCAGGTACATCGCGTACAGCGTTTCTTATGATGTCTTGAAAATATGGTGATCTGAGAACCCACCAATCTAAATGCTCTAACGAAAGCCTGTTTGTAGCAAGAATAACTCTCTTCGCACACTTTCTAAAGGCCACATTTGCCTGAAAAGTTAAACAAAAAAGTGTTAAGCGTTATATTTAGAGTTTATGTATGCACTAATTACTTCACTCAGTTCTCCAAATCAGCAGTCCATGTTTACATATTTTTTCTAGAAGGGAAAATACACGATTTTAGGTTAATGAGATACATTCTAGTTGTGTTTTTGTCTTCAGCATTATACTCATATTGATGCATTCGCTAACAGTATACTGGCTTATAGATTTGCAAATAACTGTTTCTCACAAACAAAATATACGTTATAACATATTATTTATATATATAGGGCATTTATTAATTAATCTTAATCTGCAATAATACGTAATGGGCAACGTGCTCTTTAAATAACATTATGACAAACCCAGTCATGCTTCCAAAATATTGCGAACGTGTCTTGCTTTTTTGTAATAACTGTTCGCTACTAATACAAATACAAATACAACACTAGCAGGTACTTACGGACGTTGTTTTACCATCAGATGTTACTGTGGAGTCGAAAGTTAGGATATATGTGCCATCGTATTTCCTTCTTGTTATTCTTTTCAAGTGGCTATTCATTTTAATAGTATGCCTGGAAAGGTACGTAAACAACTGTGATGTCAGTATTGTGTTTTGTTATAAATTGCATATATATATATACAAATTAAGGCCTGGGTGTTTAGCCAAGAACACCACATCTTAGATTAAGATTCACGAATTCACGAATTGACGAGAGAATGGTATATATGAAATAATGATGCAACTGTGTTTTAGGAACATAGAGGGATTGAGTAGACATACAATTAAGTGAAGTTGATAAATAGGTCGTATTGCCTACTGATCGTTTTAAGGCAGTAACACTTTTTTCACACCACTATTTACGTTGCGTATTGTCCTGTTCATTGACTATTTCATTCGCTCATTTGATTTGATTTGTGGTTTAGTGCGGATCTGGGTGCCAGTGCGTGTGTGTGTTGTGTTATCTATATCTCTTTGTTTTCTCATTTCATACCACTACAGATAGGAAACTTTGCATATCAGTTGTTAACCTAAAATAAGCTTAATATTGCAGCTCGTTATATTAAAAATGTACAGACCCAGTTGCATTCAAGTACCCCAACAAGCATTCCGTTTACACTCCGTTTTCGCTCGGTTTGCATTCCGTTTGCATTTCATTTTTATAAGTGTATTTATTAAAGTGCATTCATTGCGTTCTTGAATGCATTCAGCGTTTATAAACGAAACTGTGCGTTCATTAAATGCACGAAACTCGTTCCTCAACGCAACATACTGCATGTTTTAAATGCACAACGGAGAAAATGCATCTGAAATTAATTCTGCAGCGTTTAACAATAACAACATCTCTCAAGATTAATACATCTATTGTTTTCGCCCAAATTATATAAATCATAAAGCTTATGCAGCTCTTCAGTAAAGTGGCGGAGAAAAACGGTATGTCTCTGCAACAAAATATTAAGTACAGGTTATCGTCGTGTAAACACCTATGCCATTATCCCACGTAGAAGTGTATATTGCTTATTGTGTAGTTCACGTACAAAGTAACGAGCTAATAAGACTTGAGCACGACAACAACAAACGCAGAATAAACGACGAATTGGTTACATTATTACAATTACATGTACACTGTCAACTCCTGGGGCATATAAAAAAAGCCGATGAGAAAATGAATAAATTTAAATAACTCCTTAATGACGAAAAGTATTTTATTGGTCCAACATGTTTAAATTATTACTTTGAAGCAACATATTTGTGCACACTCTGTGTTTCAATTTACTTTGTAGGAATTGCGAAATCAAATTCCGAAATGCTTTATTTGCAATACTTGATGAACTAAATGGGACGTACTATTATTCTTATCTGCACAAATTGTTAAGGCAAAGTATTAGTACAATAAAATCAATGTCTTAGTATGTCAACAACTACTAATAAAATATTTTAATTGGATACAATATCGTCAATATATTTCACGCTGAAGTGCTCAGCAATGACTGAACAAATGAGTTAGTTATATACTTGTCAATGTCTTGATACTATTTCGTTTGCGCATCGTTCTAAACGAACCTGGTACAGATACATGTCAATGTTTTACCTTAAACTACTCTTCAAAAACTCCTGAAGTAATGCGTTTGGGATTTCACTCATTCCCTTTTCAACGGTCAGAACTTCATCTTGCATGTGGGGGTTTGAATTTGGATCCGACCACGGAAGACTTAGAGCAGCGCTAAGGTCACCAAAGAAGGACTGAAATGCATCTACTGCCTTAATATACTCAGCAGTCTCCGTACTTGCATACTTTGATAACACTGACTGCATGCTGAAAATATTTAGCATAATGTTAAAGATAATCATTCAATAGAACAAGAACGCCCTATCGCGACAAACACGTGTGTCTTTAAACTAGTATCCGAATGTAATACCTAGAAATTACACGCCCATGAAAAGGTAGTATGACAAAACAAATAACAGGAGGATGAGGAGGAGGAGGGGATGGTGTTGGTGTTGGTGGTGGACGTGGTGGACGTGGTGGACGTGGTGGTGGTGGTGGTAGTGGTGGTGGACGTGGTGGAGGTGGTGGAGGTGGTGGTCGTGGTGTGGAGGTGGTGATGGTGGTGGTGGTGGTGGAGGATTAGGTGAAGGAGGAGGAGGCGGTGGCGGTGGTGGTGGGGTGGTGATGGTGGTAGTGATGGTGGAGGTAATGGTGGTGGTGGTGGTGGTGGTGGTGGTGGTGGTGGTTATGCTGGAGGTGGTGGTGATGGTGGTGGTGGTGGTGGTGGTGGTGGTGGTGGTGGTGGAGGAGGTGGTGATGGTGGGGGTGGCCTGGTGGTGGAGGACTAGATGAAGGAGGAGTGTTGGAGGTGGTGGTGGTGGTGGTGGTGGTGGTAGTGGCGGTGGTGGTGGTAGTGGCGGTGGTGGTGGTGGTGGTGGTGGTGGTGGCGGCGGTGGTGGTGGTGGTGGTGGTGGTGGTGGTGGAGGAGGTGGTGATGGTGGGGGTGGCCTGGTGGTGGAGGACTAGATGAAGGAGGAGTGTTGGAGGTGGTGGTGGTGGTGGTGGTGGTAGTGGCGGTGGTGGTGGTGGTGGTGGTGGTGGTGGCGGTGGTGGTGGTGGTGGTGGACGTGGTGGAGGTGGTGGTGGTGGTGGTGGTAGTGGTGGTGGACGTGGTGGAGGTGGTGGTGGTGGTGGTGGTGGCGGTGGTGGTGGTGGTGGATTAGATGAAGGAGGAGCAGGAGGAGCACGAGGTGTGGTGCATTGATGATGATAATGCTGCTGAATTTTCATTTAGGTCGTCCATGATATTTGAGATGGCGAAGTCAGTATTTGAAGTTAATTATAGGAATTAGACATGTTATGCGTATAACAATGAAACGTATACCTTTGTTTGTATAAGGGAATTCCATCCAATGTTTTGACCTGCAAAACGTTGGCTTCCTTGTTCGTCAGTATGTCTGTATTGTTTGCATAAAGTTCCCTTAAATAAAATATAGAAACTTCAAAACATTACAGTTATTATCAACATGAACAAAACCCGTAACGCAGATATTGCTACGCGACTGTTTTTCGGTACATTGTTATGGTTTGTACACATGTTTAGGTAGCCGACCGTTTGTTATATTGTTTTATTTCTCGGAGAGATCGGTTAAAACTAATTGACTCAAACTTGTGTTTTATTACTTTACCCATTGATTGGGCAATATGCGTTATTGACATTAATAGTAAAACGAGTTTCTAAATAGTATGCATATTTCCATGGCACTTGGTATAAACGTTAATCATTGTTGAGAAAATAACGATACGTAAATATTCCAACAACCTTTGATGATGGAATTATCAAAATTGGATAGATTGACTTGAATTTCTCCTATACTACTCCCTTTTATTGATGTTCTTTCAAGTTAAGGTTTACTCAAATATATCTACTTTAAAATACATATAACACAAGTTGTATAGTTTGCCAGTGCTCTTTATTAATTATATATATAATATAACGACTAAATGTTATTAAACCGATTACGAAAGGAGAAATTTTAAATTTTAAATTCGCCGAACACGATTAATATACACTATATTGAAAGAGTATGACGATAAACCTTTGGAAACGGCCGAACACGATAAATACGAAATACTGCAGTCTCGGTTTGATCGAGACTGTTCATGAATGGTAGTGAAATATGATTGCTACTGTTCACGCCCTCTAGCCCCGGGTTGAGCAGAACTCAATATTCATAAAATCAATAGTACAGAACTTTAATCAGCCCGATGATGGCATGCACATGGCGATGGACATGCTACTTTTACTATCATTATTCCATGTTCAGCGTCGTAGTGTCCCAGTATCTAAAACTATTATATGCCCCGAAAAGCGAAATAACAAAATGGAATTTAGTTGGGAGTAACGGTTATGACGCCTGCGCATCACAAGTAAAGTCTCAGTTTGAATGAGACTGTTCATGAACGGTAGTGAACTATTCTCGCTACCGATCACGCCTTCTAGAATGCATACAAGATACAAGATACACGATACAAGATTTTATTAACAATTAAGGGCCCTCAAAGGGGCAAGTAATTGAGTACAGTGATTGCAATGATTGGTAAATAACAAATAATGACAAAATAAATCAGAGCACATACACTGATCAGAGTCGCCTACAGTACCTTAAACTATAATCACACCAGTAATTTTATATTACTTATAATGACTATAAGGGTTAATTGTGTTTTTTAAAAGATTGTATTAAGTAAGTACCTAATGCTTTCAGAATGTGTAAATTTTCACAAGATAATAGCCAAATAAGTTGATTATTCAAATCCAAGCTGGAAAAATTAGAACGTTCTGAAGATATGCATGTTAATAAATTAGTTCTTTCATCTGAATAGTAAGGACATGTTAGGAGAAAATGCATCTCGTCATCTATAGAATTACTTGTACAATGTTCACACAATCTATGTTCCACAGGAGTATTAGTATATCTACCAGTTTCGATTTTAAGTCTATGGGAGCTTAGACGAAATTTAGCAATGGCATTACGTTTTTCAAAATTATCAATGCATATGACGGTGAACATGGAACATTCAATGTCATATGTTCAA